>CM042846.1:19387158-19654658 GCA_023653725.1 Bungarus multicinctus
TATTCCAATCATGTGGCAGGGAGTTGAAAGCCTTTTTCCTCCATCAAGCCAAGCTTTATTCAGCTTGTCTTTCTCTTTTGGTTTTCCAAAATCATCTTGTCAATTAGGGCTGATTTTTTGTCCTTCTGTTTTCCTTTCTGCTCAGGCGGAAAGAGCTTGTTTTCAATTAGATGCTCTTTGGACTGCATCAGCCACCACACTAGTTAGCAATTTGAAACTTGTTGATAAATGGGTAATTGGTTGGTAGTAGCCTGGTACTGCCTTTTTTGTTGGATTGTTTTCATTATCAGGTAGGTTTTACCAACTTTCAATTTTACCTCCTTACAGTATGTTGCTAAATTATTAGTTAATAATTTCAGCATGCTTTTAAGTGTATTTTTATTTTGTTTGTATTGGGAATCTATTGTTGTCAAATAGTTTTCTCCCTTCTCCCTCCAAAAAAACAAATAAATAAATAAACCAATACACCTTTGAGATTCTGTAAGATAAATTCCTACTTGGATTTATGTCACAAGATCTGTCTGAAACATTACTTTTTTCTTGCATTTTCTATTTATAGTCAAACAGCATTTATCTCCCCCAATGCTACTTATTTGGATTTTGAGTATGAAAATTATTTTTAAAAATGAATTTGGATTTTCTTTCCTAATATAGGTTGATGTTGTTCAATACTTGTGAGATTGGTTTATCTCCACAGGAGGAGAAGCAGGGGACAAAACCATCATGGCTTCTATGATACACAGATGGCTATTTATACTAATAAAATCCTTGTGAGGGTAAGTAAGATTTTGACCTTTCAATATGTCAGTAAGGCAACACATGTTTTCTCTCATACCCACTGCAGCTGTGCCAGGTGAGGTGTCTTGAGTAAGATAAATGGTGATAGCAAGAATGATAAACATGCCGTTCTAAAGCAGGAGGCAAAGGTATAAAGCATGAGAACTCAGGTTTCATGCTTATGGACTTACCTGGTCTATTGCAGCATATGGAAATCCATTATTAAGTTTACTCCATGGTGATAAAAATTGAAAATATAGGCATTTTTCTTCTTTTACTTCATCTAGCCCTGTTAGTAACTCAGTCTCTCCTAAGGAAAGAGAGCTATTGTGAAAAATAGGCATTTGTCAAGTTACTTGGATCTGCTTTGAGTTGGACTCTGGTTGGACAAGCTCTATAGATTTGCTTGGAATTCAATTTTCTTAGTATTGATGAACTGGATAGTGTCTTTTAAGTCGTAAGCACTTATCAATATGTCGTTTCAAACTCATGGTCAGCAGACCGGATGCTTCACATACTGGCCACACTCACCCCCATTATAGCAAAGGAGGGAAAGTTGTGATACATCATGTGACAACAATGGGAGTTTGATGCCCCTGTGTTATGTTATCCTTCTGTATTGTCTCTGTAATGGGAGATGCTAAATGCTTCTTCAATTGCACTATATCCTTTATTTTTGTTTTGCCTGATTTTTGTATTGGTTTTAATACCTATGTTAGGCACAATTTGCAAGTTGGACATTTAAAAATTAGTAATTGGAAAGTTACTCATATGCATTCTTGATGGAAGTAAAGATTTCAGCTACCTTTCTAGACAGCTCTTCAGACCCACTGACTGCTGAAAGATTTTTATTTTCTTACTATACATCTGTCCATCATCGTGTGGCTCCTCACCCACCCATGTTTCCTGAGGTAAAGAAATTCTATGGGTAAAGTAGTGTTTGAGATGAGGACCCATGGAGCTTACAGTCTTGTTGAAGAGTTGGTGGTAATGGAAAAACAGATGTTATATGGTGCCTCAACAGGAAGGACTTGTTAGGTAATTGGTTACCTGTTAGGTATGACTTGGACCCTAAATTCTTCAGCTATGGAAAGGTCAATAATTAAACTTTAAAGGAAGCCTAGTGGCAAGAACACAAACTTAGGCAGAGTTTTTGCCATACCTCAAAACAATTGCCTCTCTTTACATTTTTGACAGTTACAAAAGGTTATTTCTGGTCATAAAAATATTATTCCTTTTCTTTCTTTACTTGGCAGGTATTTTCACCACATCACAGCTGTGCCTAAGAAAGTTTTCAAAGTATAATCAAGTCAGCTAGGGGCAAACTTTCGTCACAACAGGTGGTCAGTTTATTATCAGAATGTGAATATTTCCTTTTGTTAGAAAGAACAATAGCGGAAAATTCCTATAGCGCTTAGGTTTCAAATGAAATCTCCAAATAGTCCTTCCAGCTTACTTGAGTGCCTTTTTAAAATATTAATTTGACATATTTTATGTTTAAATAACCCCTTCACTCTGTGGAATACAAGACAGTTAAAGAAAAGGATCAGAAATTCCACCTCAGGTTTTAGGTGGAAGCTTTCAAAATCTGATTTATTTTACTAACAGTTGTGAAACACTCTATGAAATTTGCATGCGAGCTCAAGTTATAAAATTCACAGTCCAAATTGAAAAGCTTGAGTAGGAAAGGAGAGGGAAAATGGACTTTAAACAAGCCAATAAAAAAACCAGAAGCTACTAGATACAAAACCAAATGAGTTTACCGAAAAACATAAACCAGTGATGCTCATATAAACAAGTGCCTCCCAGCACAGTGCAGAGCTGAACAAATTGCTTCTAACTTGAGAGTGTATATATATTTCAAATTTTAAAAAATCAGTTCACAGGTAAGGGAAAAAAATCCAAGCCAACCAATCCAAAATAAGTGTAATTAAAAATTACGCAATTATGTCTGCATTGAAGGTAGAAAGTCTCACTTGAAGCCATTTTAAATCTGCTTGGGATGGTGAGTCTCTGATTCACTTATTTTTTATGTCAGGCTTAGTATAATTAAATCAATGTATTTTGAGTTTAACAAAAAAAATCTTCCCCATTACCCAATACCAAGGCTCAAAACTATGTCAAAAATACAGTCTGCAATTGAACAGGAGAAAAAACAAACAGCAAACAACTTTCTTCAATACATTTTCCTTTGGTTTCTTTTATCAAGTGTTTTCCATCTCTCTCATCTAGCTTATAGACAACTAGAAGAGTATCTGGGAAAAACTGCTGTATGAACTTGCTGAGGCCAAAAGAGAAAAGGGGGTTATTTTAAAACATCACTAATAAAGAACATATGGATTTTTCAGTGTCAGAGTTATCTAGGTAAAATCAGTTTCTCATTCTGGGAAAAAGAGATTCAAATAACTGAAAGAGATCTATCACTCTTAAGTGTTTAATCTCTTCCCATAACCATCTTTTTAATAACTTGACATGATTAATAAAAAAAACATATATCTTTAGTTAGGGGCTGGATAGCTATAATGGCTAGAATTTTAGCATATCTTTTTTTAAAAAAGCAAGTGATAAGAGTGAAATAAGAGCCAATATGTATTGACTAAGAAGGGCATGGCACTGTATCAGTAATTATTCATTAGATTATTTAACGTTCAGAATGTGTCTATCCTGTTTTGTTTAAAGCAGGTAATACTCACTCTTTATAAAATGTGGAGAGATGAAAATAAATAGAAATATCAATGAGCATCTTAATCAACAACACGCTTTTCACATTGATTACATATATACGATGGAAAGTTGTTTTCTGAAGTACTTACAAGCACCTTCTTATATTGCAAGGGCTAGTCAAGTGTGATCGCAAAGTGAGAGTGGTTTCAAAGTAATGCTGCACAATTAAAGACAAAGAGCAGAGAGAAACTTAAATCTGCTGCTGGCACAATAGATGAAGAATCATTTCTTGAGTCACATATACTTAAATAGCAATGAGCTGATTTTAAACTTTAGCGGTGAATAACCACCAGCAGATGTAGACACATATATTTTATATCTAACAATGGCCTGATCAATATGCTCTCCCACAGTCTTACTGATACAATTCAACTATATACAGTTTTGTTTTGTATTGAGACATACAGGAGTCTGGCTTACATGGTTTGCAATTGCTCAGGCAGCTCTGAATCTGGAAGGAAAAGAGGGAATAGAAGTCAAACCTCATCAGTGTACTGAAGGTTCTTCAGTTCTTCAAATTCAAGCCTCTTATGACTGCAATGAAAGAACTTAATAGATGTCAAATTAGAAGGAAGTTCTGAGGAACATGTCAGGATCAGTCCCCAAAGAAACATCAGGAACAGAAAGCGAAAGGAGAGCATAGGTATACTTTGTACCATCTTGGTCAATGTATCCATTGACCATCTTGGTCAATGTATCCATTATATATAAGGGCCACAATGTTAAGTTAAAGTTAACCTCTGTGTAGACTTTGAGTATAAGAGAAGGTCCCCATTTTCATTAGGAATACTGCAGCATTGTTGAGATTCACTAATAATTCTGTGCCAGAAGGATCAAACAGGGCATGATCTAAAGCAAGGTAGTAAGCAACCAAGAAGCAACCTGTAATTATATTTGAGGCCAATTTGTCTTGTGGCACCTTAAAGACTAACACAATTATTATACTCCAATCTTTTGCAGAAGATCATGGCCCTACTATATATGAACTCAGCTCTTGTTAGGTTGGGGGGGGGGTTAGAATAATTGGGGAGGAGGAAGAGAGAGAGATGATATATGGTGAGGTCAGTAGTAATTGATGGCACCTGGATAAGTTCTTTCTTTACCTTCAATGCACTAACAATTCTAAAGTTCACCTTTGATCACACAACACTGATCTAATCTTGTTCTCAGCCCAGAGATTAAAAAGATTTGTACTGTTCCCTCTGAGTTATAAAAGATTACCAGCAATTTCTTCTTAATCTCTACAGAGCCAAAGTGTATAAACTTTATTTTGCTTGTCTTACCTTTTGGGAAAAAGTATATTTATATGAATAACAAGCTTAGATCTCCCATTTTAGATTTCTTGAATGGGATACATACAATGTATTTCAAAACTAGGGCAGCAAATGCATGGTAAAGCTATATATCACTAATTGAGCAAGATTCAGCAAGTCATGAGTTACACTGAGGATACCTACTGAGGAAAGTCTCACATTCTTGCAGTGAATAGCTAAGTAATCTATGCAATATGAAAACAAATCTTTATCTTTATTTAATCCCAAAGTGTGATGTTACATATTTGTAAGAGTTATAATTCTACTGTTGTATGTCATACAGTAACTGGTCTTTATAATTCCTTTTATTACTTTGAGGTTATTGCTAGAAAGTCCTCAAGAACTGAAACACATCTCACTGTTTATTATTATTTTTAAGATCACCATTTCTGATGCCAGTATTGAAGTCTTTTATGGATTTGAGCAATATAAAGTGTAGTGGGTTATTGTTGACAGGTGATAGCATATTCTATGCTTGAAGGATAAGTAAGTGTACAATCTCCTGACATGAGTGATATTATTAAATCTTGTAATAGTGTAATCACAGTAAAAAGATGAATAATGCCAATACTGAAGTTGCATCACCTTTTGGTTTGCATTATTATTATTATTATTATTGTTGTTGTTGTTGTTGTTGTCGTCATCATCATCATCATCATCATTTTTATTATATGTTGAGTAGTTGTTTTAAGTTATTACTATTACTTAGGCTACTATTCGATGAAAGCATAATTATTCAACATATGCACATTCTAGATTATGTTTTTGACCCTTTGGTAGTCATTAAGGCAACACATGTTTCTTCATTATTTTTACTGCAACCCCCCCCCACCCCACCCAACCTAATATGCTTCCATTCTGGAAATAACTTTATGGTTTGACATTTGAAGTCCTTTTTCATATACCACTATATTCTCTTATCTTTAAGGGCAAGAGCCTAACATTCTTTCATATCTCCATCTACTTAAATTTGATGTATTGTTTTCATTAATATAGAGGCTTTATGGATGAGTAATTGGCTTGGTTTTGACCTTGGCCTTCATTCTCTGATCCAGTCCAAGTTCTAAAAGATTGGAAAGTGATGATACTTGGCCTGTATCATCTTTTATGCTCTTTTGTTATACCACAGGTTTTTCAGACTTGGAATCTTCTCTAGGTCACTGCAGACTCCAGTTTCAAGCATCTTGTTTTGATCTAAATCACATAGGCAGATGCAGGTACTAATAAAGGCTTTTATTGCACTGCTAAATCACAATAGATGGTCCTCCAAGGGCATTTGTAAAAACTCTATTTCACTTTCCCCACTAAAAAAAACCCATCACCCATGGTCAATGCAACCCAGTCCCACCAGCTGGGTCCGTTAGTCACCAGAATCAAGCCCCCCAAACAGAGGGAGAAGAAAATTTAAATCCACAAACCAGTTGCAGAGTTTGCAAAACAAGGTCCACAAGCCACAATCCAGATTCAGAGTCCACAAAGTAAGGTGTGCAAATCCAAAGGCTGAAACACAAGTCAAAGTCTAGGCATCACATTTTCAAAAGTAGGGGAGTGCATGCCAAGACAAATGGTTATTCCCAACAGTCCTTGGCCTCTGGTTAAATCACCCTGAGACAGATGTTCCTTGTGGGGTGGGGAAGCCTTCTTGTAAGCAGCATCACAGACAGCGGTGTGATTCAACCTGTGTAACAACCGGTTCAGTGAGCGTGCACTTTGCATGGACGCTTAGTATTTGCTATTGACCTTCTCCAGCAATCCCTGCATATTAAACAGCTGGCATGCAGCAATTCCCTGTGCCACACAAATAAGCTGACCTTGAAAAACAGGATATAAAGCACATCCTAGAGACCAGGTGGGCGGGTGGACCCAACAGTTGATCATCAGAGCAAATCGAACTGGTTCACTCCCAGCTGATCCTCGGAGCTACCAGTTCACCTGAACCAGGCCAAACTGGTAAAATCCCACCCTGATCACAGATCTCCTCTGAACTTCATTTGGTCAATTCTTTGTACCCTGGATCAGTGGGGGAGGTAGTTGTTTCTCATTCGAGGGGATCTGTTATCTCTCATTGCTGCTGTCTGTTTGCAGTCAATCCTCCCCTGTGTTCTTGAAGGCAGGTGACTCCCTGCCTGGTCAACCACTTCCTCCAATTCCAGAAGGGCCTGGGACAACATCATCCTGAACTCTGAACTCTCTGGAAATTCCAGGGGAATGTGCCATCCGTGTTGTATGGTCCTGGTTATGATTTCTCCTCCCGATCAGGACGATGACACATCTAGTTATCAGGAGAATAGATTTCATATAATTATTTACTATTTTTCATGTAGCTTAGACCCTTAACTATAGCAGTTCTGATCACCAGACAATAACAGAAGCTGGAACAATTTCAGGTGGCATGGCAAGGATGTTCAGGAACTAAAAACCCAAGTCTTTTTTTTTTAAAGGAAAACATTCAACTTACAATTCCTATGTTAAGGATCTTTTTCCCCTTCTTCTATGTCTTCATTTGGGATGAGGTAGAGCCAGGGTGTCAAACTAATGGCCTGTGGGGCAGATGCATCATGCACTGGCTATGCTCACACACAGCTTAGCAAAGGGGGGGGGGGGGAATTGTGATATGTCATATGATGATGCCATGATGCCATGAATTTCACACCCCTGAGGTAGAGTGTAATTGATCTTATTTTCTTGCTTTGCTACTTATGATTTGGAAGCCTTTATGACTGTAGTATAGGCTAGTTTTATGGGTGTTATGAGGATTGTTTGGGTAAGACAAAGTGGGATATAAATGGCTTATAAAATTAAATATAACACACAAACTATAATTTATTTTAAAGAGGAAAAAATCCCATGATGTGCTGCAGTAATCTTTCTGGTTGTCCCAGAAGAGGAAAACATCAGATAATTATGAACCAATTTGAGATGGCTATATATCAAGATTCTTTAAGAAATAATAAACAGTTTTTATGTTCTTGGTTAATTTAAAGTCACATATTTTATCTTCTATTCAAATCTAGTGTGTAACCAACTTCACAATTTCTCTTTGTTGCATTTTTTATTGAATCTGTTAGTATAAATCTTCTAAAATTACTGAAGAACAGATTCATCTTTCAGCATACAGTATTTACTCCTTTGCTAATAAATCAGCTTTTAATTATCCTGTTGTCAGAGGCTGCTTTATGATTTCTTCCTCTCATTGGCAGATGTTCTTCATTATGCTTGCTAATTCATTCTATAACAGAATGCCAATTTCCAGTCAGAGTATTTGCCATCCTTTCTGTATAGACCATACAAATCGTCTGCACAATATTAAAATATTAACCACCAGAAAATGTTATTGAAAAACTTTTTGTATGTACTGTACGTGTCACACCAAATGCTTAGGAAAATGCTTGGTGTTATATTTGCAAGAAAGGAGTAGAGTCTGCAAATAACGTGAAGAAATACATGGTGCTTTAACATAAACTGTAATGGTATGTAGAATGACTTTGGAAAAAGGTAGGGCAGATGCTGCCTAGGGGAGTGATGAGATAAGAGAGAATATAACATGTGCCATGTAAGGCTTTTAAAATGTCAACTACCACCTTGAATTGCACTAAAAAAAACCTGGGAGACAGTGCAGCTTTCACAATAATAGCTTGTTTGTGACTGCATTCTGGACCCGTTGTAACTTCCAAGTGATCTTCAAGGGCAGACCCATACAAAGTATTTTGCAATAATAGAACCAGGAAATGACAAAGGCATAAGTAATTGTGATCAAGGCTTCCCAGTCCAGGAAAAGACACCATTGGCTCACAAATGGATTTGTGCAAAAGTCTCCCTAGCCATGCTTACTACCTACTCATCAAACAGGAAACATAAGTCCAGGAGGACTCATTTAAGGTTGATTGCTAAAAGTAATAAGAACTGGATATGAACAAAATAGATCATGATAAGATGAGATTAAGCTGACTACTTAGTAAATAGTTCAATATCAAGCAGAGAGTAAGATGAAAATGTTAGATATTATCTTAATATTTATTGATCTTAGCATCATTTGGTTTCATTGAAAATGTCCTTACAATAGTTCTGAGATGGAGCATAGTAATACTGTGATTTCTCTCCTTCCTAAATCTATAGTTTCAGTTAGCAATTGTGCAGTGAAAATCAAGTCCTAAACCTTTTAACTTGAGGGATGCTTGATGTTTCAACATTCTCCCTCTTTTACTTGATAACCATATGAAGCTTTTAGGCAAGAATATCTAGTGGCACAGAATCATTTTCATCACTATGGAGATGATTTTCAACTATACATCTGAAACTTGGCACCTGTTGTTGAATTGCTATCTTCAGCCTGGGACACAATCTTACTCTAAACAAGACAGAGTAACTTTAGATCCAAGGGCCTATCACATCCAGGAACATTCCACCATTAACTCTAACAAAATGTACACTCCACAGGAGCAAAACCCCAAATGTCAATTCTCAATATGATCATAATTAAATCAGTGCTAGGCTAGACTGAGATAGCAAAGGTACACCTTGAATGGAATATATTCCATTGCTCTTTACTTAGATTCATTAATGTAATCTTTAATTACATGCAGGGTGACCATGGCTGAGATCACAAAAAATTAAAATGGAACCAAGCATATATGCGACAAACATATGCGTATATATGACAAATGTGGCTGGGCTGAAATAATGCATTTACAGTGGCCATCTTGACTTTTAAATGGAGATAATGGATAATATACAATGGAGATAATGTATGCATGACTTTCATATGTAAAGCCCAATATCTTAAATAGGGATTGGACAAGCTGGGGCTTATGGCCTTTATGAAGCATCTAGCCCAGGGGTGGGATTCTGCTGGTTAGGACCAGTACAGGTGAATCCCTAGCTCCAAAGATCAGCTGGAGCAAACCAGTTTGCTCTGATGATCAGGTGGAACCACCTATGGAATTTTAATTTTTTTACTACCACTTCTGTGGACATGGCTTGGTGGGCATGACTTGGTGGGTGTGGCAGCGGAAGGATGCTGTAAAATCTCCATTCCCTCCCTACCCCATTAACCTGCTTTCCAGCTCCGTTCTCCTGTGCAGGGCAACAAAAGAAAATGCAGCCAATCAGCTGTGACTTGGGAGGCAGACAATAGATGGGGGCAGGGCTAGTCAGAGGTGGTATTTGTCAGTTCTCCAAGCTACTCCAAATTTCCGCTACCGGGGTGGCATGCCTTCATGTGGAACCCTGGAAACAAGAGATATACATACTTTAATAGACATGTAATTAGAAGCTCATTATTAAAAGTGTGGAAAGAGATTAAACATAAACATTATATGAAGATTCCAAGATAGGTTTCTGTCATGGAGGCATTGATCAACCCCAATGACTTAGAAACTGGATGAAAGATTAGGTATTATGATGTCCTAAATTCCTAAGGAGAATTAAAGTTGAATCAAGAACTCAGAGAACAAGGGATGAAAATAGAGTGGTGGCCATATTTACAACTCAAGATGAGATATAAAAAACATATAGAAGAATTTGGAATTGAGGTAAAACTGAACCAATTAGATAAAATATTAGAGGGGATGGATGAAAAATTAATTTCTAAAATGTATAATTATCTATTAGAATTTGAAATGGTGGAAGAAATAGTTAAAGGCCCAATGATCGCATGGGCAAAGAATGTAGGGTACAACATTAATTTGGAAGATTGGGAAAAAGTCTGGAAACAAAATTATAAAATAACAAAATTGGTTATTTATAAAGAAAACCAATACAAAATGTGTTATTGGTGGCATTTGGCACTTTCAAGGTTAGCGAATATGTACCCAAATTTAAATCTGACCTGTTGGACATGTAAGCAAACGAGGGGTACCTTCTTTCATGCTTGGTGGCTTTGTCCAAAAAATAAAAAGTACCGGAAAAAAATTAGAATTTGGATAAAAGAAATTACAAATATATGACTAGAATTTAACGCTGAAATATTTTTGTTGGGAATGTTAAAATGGGACTATGCAAAAGAAATGAAATATTTAATTGTCCATATAATCATGGCAGCAAGAATTGCATTGACACAATTTATTTATTTATTTATTTATTTATTTATTTGATTTTATATACCGCCCCCTCTCCCAACGGGACTTGGGGCAGTGTACAGCCAAGTAAAAACAACACACTTACAAATACAATTTAGAATTAAAAATAGATTAAATTGGTGGCTGAAACACAATGCAAATAAAACTGAACAGGGAAATTTTTTTAAAAGCTACAATCATTAAAACCAATTTAAAACCCTACTAGTAACTCTAGGCAAGACTGGCTTGTTGGAAAAGGTGGGTCTTCAGCGCACACCAGAAGGTTTGTAGGTCAGGGATATTTCTCATCTCCAGGGGGTAATTCATTCCAGAGGAGGGTACACCCACAGAGAAGGCCCGCACCCTCGGGGCCGCCAGCCGGCATCACCCAGCTGACGGCATCCCAAGGAGGCCCACCCTATGAGAGCGCACTGGCCGACGGGAGGCCAATGGTGGCAGCAGGTGGTCCAGTAAGTACCCAGGTCCCAAGCCATGGAGCGCTTTAAAGGTGACCACTAACACCTTGAATCGCACCCAGAAGGCCACCGGAAGCCAATGTAGCTCATGCAAGAGCGGTATAACATGGGAGCTCTGAGAAGCCCTCAAAACCACCCATGTGGCTGCATTCTGCACCAGCTGAATCCTCTGGATGCTCTTCAAGGGGAGCCCCATGTAGAGAGCATTGCAATAGTCTAGGTGGGAGATGACGAGGGCAGATGTGACTGTGAGGAGTGCATCCCGATCCAGAAAGGGCCGCAACTGGTCAATTTTACGAACCTGACAAAAAGCCCCCCTGGCGACAGCAGCTATATGATCTTCTAACGACAGCCATACATCCAGGAGGACACCCAGATTGTGCGCCCTCTCCGTGGGGGTCAAAATTTCTCCCCCACGGCCAGCAATGGAGTTAGCTGGCTGTATCTGGGTGCCGGAAACCACAACCACTCGATTTTGGCTGGGTTGAATCGAAGCCTGTTTCGTCCCATCCAGCTCTACACGGCTTCCAGGCACCGGGTCATCACTTCAACGGCTTCGTTGGGGTGGCCCGGGATAGAAATGTATAACTGAGTGTCATCAGCATACTGATGGAACTCTACTCCCCAAACCATGGATGATCTCACCCAGCGGCTTCACATAAATGTTGAACAGCAGGGGTGAGAGAACAGACCCCTGAGGTACCCCGCAAATCAGGGGCCTCGGGGCCGACCTCTGCCCCCCTGCCAAGACAAATTGAGAATGGTCAGAGAGGAAGGAGGAGAACCACCGTAAAACGGTCCTCCCAGTCCCAACCCCCCCAGCTGTCGAAATAAGATACTGTGGTCAACAGTATCAAAAGCCATTTAACAGGACCAAGACCCTTGTCACGGGCCCTCAAGAGATCATCCACCAACACAACCAATGCCGTCTCCATGCTGTGCCCAGGCCTGAAACCCGATTGGCGTGGATCTACATAGACAGCTTCATCCAGGTGCTGAGGGAGCTCTCAGCATCTTTTCTGGCACTTCATCACCCTCAGGTCCTCAGAAAACCAAGGAGCCAACTGGGATCAGCACCAGGTCAGAGGCCGCAAGGGCATGACCCAGTCAAGGACCTCAGCCGCCACCCTATCCCAGGTGGCCACTAAGTCCCCAATGTGTGTGAGCATCAGGAAACGGCCCAAGCTCCATCAGGAACCTATCCAGGTCCATCAAGCACCTGGGGTGGAACCATTTTATTGGCCCCGCCTCCCCACGATGAGGGGGTGTGGCATGGAAGTCCAGCCTAAGGAGCAAATGATCAGACCATGACAGGGGCTCTACAGCAACATCCTCTATACCTAGATCATCCTGCCACTGTCCAGGGACAAAATCCAGATCCAAGATGTGACTCCCAATGTGTGTGGGGTCCCGAATTAATTGGATCAGGCCCAAGGCTGTCATGGAAGCCATGAACTCCTGAGCAATCCCTGAGGTCCCGCCGACTGAGGGTAGGTTGAAATCCCACATGATCATAAGCCTGGGGGTCCCAACCGCCAAGCCGGCTATGACCTTTAGGAGCTCAGGCAGGGCTGATGTCACATAGCAGGGAGCCAGGTATGTGATCAATAGGCCCATCTGAACCCCGGAATCACACTTCACGAAGAGGGATTAACATCCATTCGTCTGAGGAACAGTGGATTCCCTAAGACACAGATCTTCCTTAATAACCACTGCAACACCCCCTACCCCTCCCCTTGGCCCTCGGTTGATGAAAAACCCGAAATCTGGCTGGGCACATCTCCACCAGGGGAACACCACCCTCCTGGCCCAACCAGGTTTCGGTAACACCTGCCAGGTCTGCTCCCCCATCCAAAATCAGATCATGGATAAGGGGGGCTTTGTTAATTACAGACCTGGCATTACATAACATCAACCGAAGGCCTGGAGCCCGATGATGCGGACAACCTGGGGAACAGGAAATGACCTGGGGGTCGGAGCGTGCCACCGCACACAAACAGCGGGGGCGGGCTCCCAAAACATAATATGGCCCCCTGTCATTGCCATATCTGCCTCTCCTATTAACCATGCAAATAGACATCCTCTCTCCCTCCCAGAGATAACCCCCCACCCTCGATCCAACCCCCCTGACCTCGAAACCTCCCGGTCACGCTCGACCCCCGGTCTGGCCCCTGTCTCAGGTGGGTTGTCCCCCAAACCCAACCTGGTCACCCTCCCTAACCCTGATAAAAATTTAAAAATAAACAAAAATAACTGGGTACTGCCCTTACAACGCTTCTCCTGGCTGTGCCATCTCTTGGGATCCCAGGATCCGTCCTTAAGATAGGCCATTGAGAGTCTGGGGGGCCACCTCAAGGAAAAGGAGACATTTCCTAGGGCCCGCAAGTCTGCCAAAGAATACCTGATCGGCCCAGTCTCACGGCATCCGGCCAACCATGGCTTCAGTGTCCAGGATCGGGGGCGGAAAGACCCAGGAAAATTGGGTCTGGTCCGCCCAGGTGCCACAGCCCGTTGGCCGCAAACTCTGCCCTCATCGTCGCCATCATTGCCGTTGATAAGGTCGAGGTCACGATTGAAACAGTTCGGCCTCCATTGCTGCTGCACCAGGCCAGCATTGCTGTCGCAGCCGTCGCCGACAAGGCAGCTGAGCTATCACTGTCACCAAAGTCACTGGGGCCGGGACCACTACTGCCAAGGCCGCTGTTGTCACCAACCCAGGTGAGGTCATCAAACCAGGGCATAGACGTCATTGTTGCCATCGCTGTCGAGGCCATCATGCCATCGTCGTCACTGGAGCCACCGGAGCCACCGAAACCAAGGCCCCTGCCACCAAGGCCACCACCGCCATTGAGCCAGGCGACCCGACTGATACACCAGGCAATGCCAGGCCAGGCCGCCTGTCGCCAGCCACTGTTGTCGCCGTCGGCAAGGCCTCCAGGACACCGTCACTGCTGTAGACACCAGCGGGGCCACCAAGGCCAAGGCCGTCGCCACCACCGCCGTCAGAGACCTCACCAACGGAGCCGCCGTCACCTCCAGGCTGAGCCATCGCCATTGTCGCCCATGCTGCTGAGGCCGTGGCCAAGGCCACTGAGGTCTCCAAATCACCCTCGATGCCGGTGTCATCACTGGCACCATTGGCAGGGTCACCCGAGCCGGGGACACCACCCCAAAGTCAATGGCTCCAACGAGCTGGGCAGCACCGCCATCACCATCGCCGGCCCAGGGCGCCGCTACCGCCAATGCCATCAAAACCAAGGACGTGACCATGGCCGGGACCGGGGCTGGACCTCCGCACCACCGTCGGGCCACCACCACCATCGACCAGGGTCACCAGGGCCAGGGGCATCGCCTCCAGAATCATCGGCCCCACCCAGTCAGGCAGCGCCACCGCCAGCAATGCCGGAATCACTGGACCAGGCCATCGCCATCAGCCTCCACCATCGCTGCCACCCCAAAGGCTGAGGTGAAGCGAGGTGAGGCGGAGTCAATGCTGGAAGGGTGACCAAATGCCAACAAATAATTCGATAATTCAGAAAGTTCTTGACTATGCTGAAATGGACCTAATTACACAAAAAATTAGAGATAAGGTAGACTCAAAATATATACAGCTTGGGAAAAATGGTACAATTGGATGAAGGAGAAAAACAAGGAAATTAAAAGATAAGGATTTGAAAAATGAAGTGGTTAAACTAAGAGCATATACCAAAAATAGAAAATGAATATTAATAAAATTGTTTTCAATAAATCTTAGCTGATAAGAAATACATATATTTTATGTCAATATTTGTATATTGGTTTCATTTGTAACGAAATAGACTCTGTGTGTGTGTGTGTGTGCAGGTCTTGGCATGTTTGGGTCTTTTCCTGTGTAAGATTGAGAGTATTTTGGCAACAGTTTCGACGAGGTCCCACTCGCCATCTTCAGGCTAGTGCTTTCGTGCTTGTGTGAGCAAAGCGTGATCTGAGCTGCCGTCTCTCTATCAATACTGGTGGGGAGATTGGCTATGTTGTCATTTCTTGATTGGTTGATGGAGTTGATGTTTGCAGATTGGCTGCTTTTTCATAAGAACATGTGTGGCTGAGGTATTGGCTGTGTGTCTATTAGCCTCCTGTGTTGTAACGACCTGGGTAATGGGCTGTGTGATGACCTTCTATTGTTGTGACATCCTGGATCTTGTGCTGTAATCTCCTGGGTTGTAATGACCTGGGTCATGGGCTGTGTAATGACCTTCTGAGTTCTATTGTTGTGACATCCTGGGTCTTGTGCTGTAATCTGTTGGGTCATTGGCTGTGTTGTAACATCCTGAAGTTTTGTGATGTAACTTCCTGAGTTCCGTGATGTGATATTCTGAGTGGGTGGCTGTGATATGACGTTCCAGGTTTTGGTTTGGCTCCAAGTTTGAGGCCTGGCTATGTGTTCATGGTGTGTGTTTTTTTTGCTTGGTTTGGGTGTCAGGTTGTCTGGCAGCTGGTGATGCAACCATGGTCTGGTTTCTGGACGGTGGTTGCCTTTCGTCAATCTTACATGGGAAAAGACCCGAACACACCAAGACCTGCATATCTGTACCCGTGAAAATCTATGAAAACACACAAACACACACACACACACATATATATAAATAAAAAATTCTGCTACCGGTTCTCCAGAACTGGTCAGAACCTGCTGAATGCCACCTCTGCTGTACTGATCTTTATCATCCCAGCTTATCAGTGCAGAAGAACGGATTGTTGCTCCTCAGTGATGTTACTCCCCCGAAGTAACATAGCAGGTAAGGATTTTTGCATTGCTGTTCACACACACATGTGCAAAGAGCATGTGCGCACTTGAAATGTGTGATCACCAAATCAGTTTTATACTAGCAGCATCCCACCCCAATCTAGCCATAATAAGATTTAGGAGGGATGTCCAGGACTATAGGCTCAAATTCCCTATGAAAGCTAGAAGCAAAACAAAAACAGTTTAAAGGAAAAAAGGTGGAGGGCCATGCAAATTTACAGCAGAGTTTTCCCAGGCCTCTTATAAACCATGGTATCAAATATACCCTGCCTTTTAAAATCACAGATACTACTCAGAAGTCGAACCTTTGATTAGTTTCCCTAAAAGCCTCCCAGACTTCAATGTTTCATTTCAAAAAGCAAGAAACTTCTTTAAAAATTGCATTATTTAAATTTGTTGCTGAAGTACTGTTAATTAAAATGGGGTTGTGGATCTTGTCGTGCATTTAATTTAGCAGTAAGGCATTTTTGGCCATCATGCATTGCAAAACTACTATTTATTTTAGTTTATTTTAAATTTAATTAATTTATAATTTATTTTATTTTATATTTCGTTTTATTATTATGCCAACCATCTTCACCCATACACTACATATGTGTATGAGTAAATAACTGTTTTATAAATCCAGGTTCAGCAGAAAATCAGTAATATTATTTAGGACAGCTGTCAGTATGAAAAGAAAGGGCTAAGGATAAAAATCCCCATTGGAGATATTTTGCAAATACCCCTTGAAGGTGTTTTGTTTACACCTTCAGGAGGATAAGCAACCTTTTCCCCTTTAAATCATGTCATCTGAAAGGAAAAAGGAATATTAATCGGATACTAAATGGTTTGAGGACAGTAAGTAACAATGAAATGGCCATGTGGCAAGTACAGTATGTAATGAACGGATTCCAACATTTTGCTGCCAGCAATGATTTGGAAGGGAGAGAAAATATTAGAAATAAGTAGAAAGGCCAACAGGAGATTTGGAATCAATTACCAGAGGACTGCCAAGGAAGATAAAAACAACCTATAAGAAAATAAGTATCCTGGCATCAGGAAGTTAGTGGAAAATAATATGTCTTGAGAACAGCATTGCTGAAATCACAAAAACAGTGAACCAGGACATGTTCTAAGAACATAAAATAAAACAAGGGTGTTAAACTCAAGGCCTGTGAGCGGAATCTGGCCTATGGTGTTTCCGGGCCCAGCCTGGAAACAACGAAGGACTGGCCTGTGGTGCCTCTGTCAGCAAAAATGGAGTTGAGGAGGACTGCATGCAGGAGTGACGTCGAACTGCAGGAGTGATGACATGAGTGATGTTGAGCTGGCCATGCCCATCCTGGCCACATGCGCCCCTGAGGTCAAACACAACCCTGATGTGACTCTCAATGAAATCGAGTTTGATAGTCCTGATGTAGAAGATAACATGGAAAATCCTTATTGTGTTGAATAGGAGTAGGGAGAAAAAAAGGCAGATATTGGAGGCTATACTGTAATCTAGGTATAGAGATCCTCAAAGACTGGTCTGTGGACCAGTACCAGTCTGTTGCTCATTGAGAACTGAGCCACACAAGCAGTAGGTACAGTTCAAAATCATGCCATCACTGCTTGTCCAAGAAGCCAGAAAGATTTAGGACTACCAATTTAGGTTATGGATATGTTATATTCCAAAATTCTGTCTTCTGTGAGTATAATTAAGGAAAAGAGTGAGTCTGACATCAAGACACAAATAAGAAAAAAAAAAAAACAATAGATGAACACATTCCAAAGATAGTCCATTATAGCTTTCAAAGTAGCTACTCTGGAACAAAACTATCACCTGCATAATGATAGTGGACCTCACATGCATTGAAATGTTTTACAGGCTGCCTCAAAAAGTCTTAATAAACAGAATTGGGTTTTAAACTATCTGTTAATTGATAAAATACTTGTAATCTGTCTCATGTGTAATCTCCACCCTGTCTTCCCCCTTTTTTTATTCCCCCATTACAATTTATATTCTACAGTTATCTAGTGAAACTGATGAAATGAACTGTAATTCACAAAAGCTTTTTTTTTTTCTAATAAAAAGTAATTACACCAGAGGAAGGAGAGCAAATTCTAGTTCTTCTGGGACCGCAGTGGCTCACATGGTAAGACGCTGGGCCTGAGCACCACTGAGGTCAGTGGTGAATAAGCTGTGTAGGGACAAGAAAGGAACCTTTCCCAATTGCCTTCCGGCATTCAGGTTTCCTACAGGTAAAAATAACACTGCCTGAAAAAAATCCATTCACAGAAGCAGCCAGCCACTTCAGTGATCCCTGGCTAATATGTGCCACATGCTAAATAAATAAATAAATCTGGTTCTTCTTTCATGAGGGAAAAGTTTGTGACAATGCATTTTTAACTTTAAACCAAAAACTACTTAGGACAAGGAATGAGAAAAACCACTTGAGTCTCTTCAAGTACTTTGTCATGTTTGATCCAAGGATGATGCACAATAGGATTCTGTGAAAACATTGGTACATCAAACAATTTGTGTGAAATGAAAAGTGAACACTCTTCAAAGCAAAATATCAGGTTGGGGGATTTAAAAATGCTTTGGAGCTTTGGAAGCAATTTGAAGATTTGATGTCTATTTTGCTATTTTTGGAGTTTTATACACTGGTGCAATTTCAATTCCATTTGTACAGAATGCTGAGGAGCAGATGACTGGTATGAATGGCTCTCTGATGGATCTGCTCTCTGATATCTGAGTAGCTACCAATTGAATTTAACTTAATTATTATTATTTACCTGTCAGAACTCTTAGAATGTCAAATTTAACTTTGTTGGGACCTTTGTTTGGATTCTCTACTCTCAACTTCTCTAATCAAGCCATTTATAATCCCTAACTTTGTAATCCTTTGTAGCAAAAGATTATGCTGGTCTTGTCAATCCGACAGAGAGCTAATTGTGTTCTCAGTCTCTATAGGTGAATTTTAGGCTGCCTTTATTTTTAAATTCTCCATAAATGGGGCAGGTTTTACAGTAAATAAATGGTTGATTGACTAATGCTTAATGTCACAGGACCAAACTTTTACTTATATTATTATTATAATTACTTATTATATTATTATAGAAGATGAGGGGTATAAATGACATTTGTTTGGTACTAGTCTCTTTCTCTGGCTTACCTATCTCTGTAGCATTCTATTTCATTATGTCATTGTGCTGCTCTACACTTTGCTAACCCAGACCTGGACATCTGGCCCTTTACCTCTCCCTATCCAGCCTGCTAGTCTGTGCCATCTTGGTCAATGTAGGCAACTGCTCCCGCCCCCCCAAAAAATTACATTTGTGTAGGTGTGCATACCGTTACAGCCCTACTGATTCAACTCTCCACAACAAATCCCAGTTTCTTATGTGGCCCCTTGGAAAAATTAATTGCCATCTGTTAACCAATACCAAATTCTCCTGACAAGCCATAGTCCTGATTACCTATGTCAGACAAGCTCAGTTCCAGAAGAGCTTAAGAGGTCAAATGCCAGCTGCACTTACTTTCCAAGCTCCCCCAGAAAACCCAGCAAAGTTGTCTCACTGCACCAGCCGAATTTTGAAGCTTATAGCCCTCATTGCCTATAACGAAGTCCTTTAAAAAAAATAAAATCAAATCCGAACTGTCAAGGTGAATGAAAATAAATTAAGATTCACTGAGTCTTGAATCACAAACTCACATTTAATCATGCTGTGTTTGAAAACCCTGAATGCTCAATTCAAATGAGACCAGGGTTGATCTGATAGCATGGGGGGAATGACAGCCACAAACAAAGTGTTGCTTGCATCTGCTGGTTTGAGCTAATTGTGACACATTGGGATCAGAATGGCATCAGGGATGAAAGTGGTAATTTAGATTGTCTGCACCGCATATAATTTCAAAATCTTTTTCTTTTCTTCTTCCCCACTTTTTTTTCTTTTTAAAGGCAAGTAAAAAGGAGGGAGAGATATCCATTATATAACTGACCAAACTTCACAGGTCAGCATTAAGTCTCTTTCAGTGGAATGAGGCAGTGAGCCTTTTCATTTCTTATATTGATTTGACAGCTCTAATGGGATATTGGCATTGCGTTTCTACTTCGCAGCTTTTATTTTGATTTGTTTCTGAGGATAACTTCAGGCTGCTTAGTCAATGACTATATTTTGTCCCCAACATGGCCATCTATTCTGTAGTTGTGGAATTCATGCAGTTAATAGACTTCCTTTAAGTTTGTCACAGATTGTTATCTTTAATTTCTGTTAATTACGCAGCATACAGAAAATGACACTGTGTGAGTCTGAACAGCAAAATAAGACAGCTAGCTTTCAGTTCTATATCTGTTGCTCAACTATGACAAGTTTGGAGGAGATGCCATTCAGTCAATATGTGAAAAGATTTTATTTCCTTTTTTGGAAATAGCAAAAAAGTATTTTATAAAACCAGAAAGGAACTGCTGCAGAGGTTACTGTCTTAATATCAGCTCCAGAATAGGGAAAGTCTTTCAGTCTACTTAGACAGATATGGATGTATTCTTTATGATATGTTTATATTTTTGAGTAATCTTTCAGGCTAGAAAAGGTTCCTGTTGTTCAAACAGCAGATTATTTAAGATTTTACTCCTTTATGACTAGTTTAATAATTTTTTTTTTCATTTAGCCAACACTGCTGTGGTTTTGTTCACAACTTGAGAGCTCCTAAAGTATTAGAATTATGGGAAGTCTTAAATATTGAAAATATGGCTCTTATTTATTTTTTGCAGATAGGGCTAGGGATAATGAGTTACCTTGAGGTGAGATGGAGTGTCTATAAATTTTATAAATAAATAAGTCTTATATTCAGAATGTTGGGTTTTTTTGCTTAATGGCAGATAAATTTGTACATAGATTCTATAGACTAAGTTACCTGAATATTGCACAAGAATTTCATGTAAAAGGGATTTTAAAGATAGCCATATAAATTCACTGGTGAGCAAAAACTTTTGATGGTCAAAAAAAGAACATTAGCTGAACCTACTAGCAGACCAAACTTAGACACATCTACCAGAAATAAGTCACCAGGGGACTTACCTTTGAGTAGACATGCATTGGACTACTGAACAATAGGGTGGGAATATTAGCATCTACTTTAAGCATTGCGAAAATTCAGTCAGCTGACAAATCAGTTGCCTTTTACCTTGTCTCAGAAAGGTTGTTGGGGCAGGGATGTCTAAATTCACTATGAAATGTTGCCTTTAGTAAAACGTCAATAGCAGGGCATAGATAAAATGCTACTCAGGAGCTTCTTCTGACTGCAAGTTTCTGACTGTGGCACAGAACAATAAGAAGCTTCCCATCATTGACAGAAATCTATGACAGTCACTATAGTGCATTTTAAGGTGCCCTGTAGAACAGGGATCCCCAACCTGTGGGTCACAGGGCCACATGAGTGGCTGTCCAGGGTGCATGCATGTGTGTGGACCCACATACCCCACACTTGCAGTAACATCATGGCGAGCATTGCATGCACATTCACAGCTCTGTTGCACCACACATGTTCTCACAGCCCCATTTGCACATGTGTATGCTTGTATAAAGGTGCCTGTCCCCTCTGTCCCCCTCCATTTCCCCTGGTCTGGGCCACCAACCCAGAAAGGTTGGGGAACTCTGTTGTAGAACATTCTCCTGAACAATAATACATCAGTAAGTGGAAAAACACATTGGATGAATTCAAAACATCCTCACTTCAATCTTTGGCAGTGCAGGCAGCAAAATCTATGCCAGTTTATCTCTCTTAGAATTCAGTATTATAAGCTAACTCTGGCAATAACCAAGAATTCAATCCTGATCAGTTCAAGGTTGACTTCAGCCTTCAATCTTCCAAGGTCAGTAAAATGAGGACCCAGATTGTTGGGGGCAATATGCTGACATTTGCAAACCGCTCAGGGAGTGCTGCAAAGCACTATGGCGTGGTATAGAAATCTATGTGTTTGCTATTGCTGTTGCTAATTTTTATTTCATAGGAACTGTTCTCCCCAAAATTGACACCAATCTCCCAAACCCAAACAGCCTGGTGCTTTGTTAATAACTGATCTATTTCTAATTAACACTGGTCAGTTTCACATTTTCTCACTTTGACATCTACTATACATGGGGGAAGAAGGGTAAGAAAGTGAGTGCAAGGAATTGATTGTCAGAGAATCAAAATAGCTCAGATAAGTCTTGGATGTCTTTGGTACTAGGACTTTTGAAAAAATCCAATTCCAATGTATTAGTCTAGTCCATCATGTATAGTTACATCTGGTTTTTTTTCTTTTTGTCAAAATGGGCAGGACTATATTTAATATGACAATCACTTTGATCATGAATTTCAGTAAAATTTCATTTGATTGATGGGTTAAAAGAAAAGAAAACTGAGAAGATAATGAGCAAAATAGCTGCAGAATTATAGCACCCTGAATCTGCTTGAAGATGTGTTACTGGTCATTTTTTTATTATCCATCCAATTTAACTTATTATGAATACTTTGAATTGGCAAGGAAAGAATATAACATGTTTAGAATTCCAGAGAATCTTAATTCATTAGCAGATAGAAAGGAGTACAGCAACTCACATGGTTAGGACAGTGGGTTGGAGAAGAGGTGGGATTCACATTTCTTAACAACTGGTTCTTATGGGTGTAGCCTAATTTGTGGGTGTGGCTTGGTGGTCATGTGGCTAGCTGAGCACGGCTTGTACGTAAATATTATAAATATTTATGTAAATATTGATTTTTTTTTATAAAAGAAAGAGCAACCTTTACCCAAAATGAGGCAAAGCAGGCAGGCAGATTGAGCTGCTCATAGAATCACAGATTCATTCAAAGATCTATCTTTCTGCAATCGGCTACCTGAGTCTGTCACATAAAATTTGCTAGTAAGCTAACTCACAAAATTAACTCACAACATACTATGTATGTAAATATTGATTTTTTTGTTTAAAAAAGAATAAATTTTATCCAAAATCAGGCAAAGCAAGGCAGGCAGATTGAGTTGCTCACAAAATCACAGATTCACTTATCTATCTGCCATCAGCTACCTGAGTCTGCATTGAAAAATAGAAGCTTCGGTTCTAAGGAAGATTCAGTTCTGCTTTTAGATTAGCTAGAAAGCAAGAAATGCAATAATTTCCTGCTTTCTAGCTAATCTAAATCTCCCAGCACAGCAGAACAGCTGATGGTCAAAAAAAAAAAATAGCAGGCAAGTTTGATGGCGTGCATGCCAGGTAAGGAGTGAGTGGGCAGGGCAGGACGGGGCCAGCCAGTGGTGCAATTTGCCAGTTCTCTGGCAGGTAGAATCCCACCCCTGATGAGAGTGTGTTTTCCATGTGTGTGTAGACCATTTCCAAAAAACCTCAGCCCGGACAGCTGACAAGCACTGTATGCAGATGCACAATGTTTCAAACTCCTCTTCTTTCCTGCTTTTTCAATCTCAGCTGTGCCACACAAAGCAGCTGAAGTTGAAAAAGCAGGAAATAAAGGACAGCTAAGAGCCTGGGCAAGAGGGTGGGCCAAACAGAGCAGCAGACACCAAACCGATTTGGTGTCTGCTACTCTTCAGAGCTACCGGTTCTATAGAACTGGGCCAAACAGGTAGCATCCCACCCCTGGTTGGAGGTTAGCTAGCTCGTCTTCAAGACTTGTGTACTGCCATGGGATGAGGTGAACTCCTGTTCTTTGGTTCAGCTGCTCCCAGGGACATGAAAAGAGTATTCAACTAGTTGTTCTCCAAGCAACAGTGATATTACTAGCTAATCCTTTCATCCCCAAAGCACCTTAATTCTTCTGACATAAGTATGTTGTGATAATATAGAAAATGAATGTAACTTTTATAATATGTGAATTTTGAACTACCAAAATATTCACTTACGAATACACTTTTTCCCCTGGAATTGGCCATGGTCTAAGTTTCACAAGAAAATAAACCAAAACAATAGCAAACTAGCAATTCCTACATTGGCAATAATCCAATGCAACATAATTAGATAATATGATCGTGTATATACAAAAGTGCGTAGTCTTCATCCAGCAAACATATCCTATGGCCTGCTAGGTGTTGGTGACAGACAGATAAATGGCTTTTGTTTTCTGCTATCTCTACGGGTAATGAGATTGTTGGTTCCCTGACAATTAGTTATAATACATGATTTGTAATATGTATTTAGGTTAATGGGATATAAGCTTTGCAGGCTTAATCTACATTCAGGTTTTATCCAACGTATTGTCCAACCCCTTCCTTGTGCATCTTCTATTTTTGTGGCTTATGCCTCCAACAATAGCAAGAAAGGAATGCTAATTTTCCTCTGTGCCAGTTTTTTTTTTAATATATCTAGAATCCTGGATAATTAGGCAATAATTATTATAACAGAAACATAAGATTTATTTTAATCCAGTAATTGAGAGCACTTTTTTGCATTTTGAAAATAAAAATGATTTCTAAATTTATAGAAAGGCCAATTACAGAATTTGATAAACATGCCTTTCTTTTATAATTTGAATTTCTTCACTAGGTCCCCCTTCTTTAAAAATACTAAGGATGAATAAGTTATATTTGACAGCTGTGTTGGGGTTGTTTGCTCAACTAATTATTTCTCCTGTAGTTATCATCTGTGGATAATGTAATGACACAAAATAAAGCTGCTTTCTTTCCATTTCATTCAAACATCTAAAAATGAATTTTTCATTTCATTTCTAAACTCTGAGCCTTTGTGATTATAAAAGGAAGAATCACTTTATAGTAGAAAAGATTCTGTACTCTTAGTACTTCTGAAGTTCAAAGGGTATCATGTCTGGCTGCTTTTTAAACTTGTAATACACTAAGCAGCACCTGCTCTAGACCAATACTAAATATTGATCCAAAAGTTTGAAGGGCATTTGAAAGCTAAGTGTGACACCATGCATGCAATTAGCAAATTCCATGTTGTATCTCAGGCTCTGATCCAGTTTAGAAACCAGGAGGTGAGTAGAAAACTTTAACCAGACTCCCCAAAAGTTAATATATTACTTCCCTTTTCAAATAGCAGAAGCACATAATCCCCATTCCTATTTAATCTCACAATTTCATTAAAGCATATTTTCTTCCCACCATGGTTCACCTCTGCTATATGGCTCCTTATGTATTTTAAAATATATATCGGCTAGTTGCTAACTGATTTTAAAATGTGTCAGTTGTAGAGGGTTTCCTCTAACAAATGTGGAGGTCCCACATAATCTAACAGATACTATTATGCATTTTAATGAGGTTCAGATTATGTATGAGGTCTAAAATAATTAATGCTCATGTTTTTCTACCATAACTCTAAGTGCAAAATGACCTTTTTCTCAAAGGTTTCTATCTCTGAGGATATCTATGCTACCAGGGATCCTGTTGTCTTTGTTCAACAATTCATTTATGTTCAGATGCCACACAAAATTGCCTGGAAATAAAAAATGTTCTGCCTTAGATAAAAGATAATAATTGCATTTATTGTAACAGATACAGTAAGAGCAATATTCCCACTATAATTCTGTACATGCAAGTTGCTACTAAACTCAAATATACAAACTACTGATGGGACTTCCCATCTTTCAATATTTTAGACTGTGAAAAACTGTGTCCTTGATATGCTACCTTGTAATATAATTTGAGACCAGTGTGCTACACCATGAGTCCCCAACCACTGGTCCGTGGACTTGCACCATTCTGTGGCATGCCAGCAACTGGGCCACACAAACAAGAGAAGCTCCATCTGTGGGACACAGGCAGCATATAAAATCACCCCCTTCCTCTGGACTGCAGAAAAAAGCTTTATCCACAGAACTGGTCCCTGGTGCCCAAAAAGTTGGGGGCCACTGTATTACACTGATCCTTCTCTACGTTGTAACTTTCTAAAAAGGAATGATTTTGAGGATCAATGCATTATCATTGAAAAGCCTGATTTGCTAGGGGTCTCAAACAAAAGTGCATTCTTTTTCTGAACTTGTACTAAATTTAGATGTGCTCAAAGACAAGAAAGACATATTGTGAGCTCCTTCACCAGTGACTAGCTGGAGAACACATATTTGAATTGGATACAAATATTTGTACAAATATATACAGTACATACCAACTAGTCTCCTTGCTGTTTTTGAACACTGAACATGATGCACAAGGCAAAATCTAATTTTCTAGTTATGTTCTTGTCATCTACATAATACATATTGAACCAAGGTTTTTAAATAACTCCATCAAATATTTGTTGCCCCATTTTCTAGTGTGCAACAAGATTGTGTGTGGCTTTGATAACCATGTAAATTCAACATCCATCCATCCATTCAATTTATAATCCACCCATCTTACCAATAAAACAATATAGAGTCCTATCAAATTCTGTACCTATCAACAGTGGTGTCCCCCAAGGCAGTGTTCTAGGACCAACTCTTTTCATACTCTACATAAATGACCTATTTGATCATATCAAGAGCAACTGTGTTCTCTTTGCTGATGATGTAAAGCTATTCAACACCACAGACAATACTTGACTATGTATCAGAATGGTCAAACAAATGGCAACTTCAAATCTCAACAAATAAATGGTCTGTCCTACATATTGGCAAAAAAAAAAATCAGAAAATAAAATACAGGCTGAATAGTCAAGACCTTGTTGATGATCCAAACTCTATCAAGGATCTTGGAGTACTCACCTCAAATGACCTAAGTGCTAGAGGCCACTGTAACTACATAGCCAAAAAGGCGTTAAAAGTTGTTAACCTAATCTTACATAGCTTTTTCTCTAGTAATATTACACTAATAACTAGAGCATACAAAACATTTGCTAGACCAATACTTGAATATAGGTCATCAGTCTAGAACCTATATCATGTACTGTATCTGATATTAACACAGTTGAGAAAGTCCAGAAATATTTCACAAGAAGAGTTCTTCACTCCTCTACTCATTGCAGAATACATTATGCCACCAGACTCGAAATTCTAGACCTAGAAAATCTAGAACTACGCCGCCTTCGGTCCGATCTAAGTATAGCATATAAAATTATACATTGCAATGTCCTACCTGTCAATGAATACTTCAGCTTCAACCATAACAACACAAGAGAAAACAATAGATACAAACTCAAGGTTAATCGCACCAAACTTGATTGCAGGAAATACGACTTCAGCAACAGAGTGGTCAATGTCTGGAATACTCTACCTGACTCTGTTGTTTCCTCCCCAAATCCCAAAAACTTTAACCTTAGATTGTCTGCTATTGACCTCACCCCTTTCCTAAGAGGTCTGTAGAGGGAGTGCATAAACGCACCAATGTGCTTATTGTCCCTGTCCTATTGTTTCTTTTATATTTTATTTTTCTTATATGTATCCATGTATTCATAACTATGTTTTACTTACACCTATTATCTTGTAAGCAATTGACAAATAAATAAATAGATAAATAAATAAATAAATAAAAAACTCTAGAACTCTTCTAGTCAGTCATGAAAGCTAATAGAGTAGTACAGAATTAAGGAGTTGAGAATTATCAAGAGACAGCCTCCTCTTTTTCAAAAATAACATTGGAAAAACCATAGGACCTAGTTTTTTTCTTAGCCTCTTACAGGAAGCTGATAGAAGCCCAAGAACTTTGAAACAGAACCATTTTGCTTCAGGAACATTTCTGTCTTCTAGAAATAAGTAAAACATTTGGCCAGGAAATTGTGCCAGTTCTTGATTTATATTTCTTTCTTGTGCTAAATTCCAATGTTCTCATTTCTCTGTGCACATTATGAAAACAAATGTGCCACCTCAGCCTTTTCTCCATCTATCAAGTTATGCATGAGGACATCAAATTTTCATTGGTAATATAATTTGACACTTTATTTTTTTTAAAAAAACAGAAATTTGTAGCAAAGATTTGTTAGTCCCCATCTTTTGAATCTGCCTAGAATACTATGTTTTCTTTTATCATTTATCGTGAATGTGTTGGTTTTTTTTTTGATTATCTGGAAAGGTCATACGTTATCCTCTTCAGTTTTCAATGTTTGCCCTCAGTCTCTCACCCTATTGGCCCTATGGTTCACTATAATGTATTCTCCTTCTCCTCGTCATTATCATAGGTACCATGGAATGAGTGGACACATATTTACGCACTTTCAAGTTACAAAAGCAAATTTTCAGCATATAAAGGGCTTTGGTAGAAGACTTTGGGTGGCTGCCTGCAATAACTGACTCCGTATGTTGTGCTTCAGATATAAACTTCACCTCTGGTTCAGCCAAATGCCTTTGTATTTAATTCCCAGCTCAGAAACAATCCTATGTATGATTTCTTTCTAACAATTAGGGAATATGCAATTCAGAATTATGATTATTTAGGGATGCTAGTAAAAATCAAAATCACTTGCAAAAATGTATTTACAAGAAAACTTAATTCAGAAGCATGCATATTAGGAAAAACATACTTCTATTTTTTTAACTTGATTGAAATCAGAAAACAGCTGGACAAATGCAATGAAAAAAAAAGGATAGAATTGACCTTGATAGATTTGTCGGTGCCAAATTTGTTGTAATAAAATTATTTTAATTGTTATTATATTTCTGGTCAGTTCAGTGTGAAGGTCAAAGAGGGATTAGCTTTGTATAATTCTTCATCACTGATAATGACTGAAATTTGGAGGAACATTTCTGGCCTTATAACTGCTACGGTAGTAGATATGTGCTACTTCAGATTTCTTACATAAAATTTCTGTAAATGAGCTTCAACATTTCTTTCTCAAAACTTGGGCTGTCCTTTTGTCTCACAGTCCCATTTCTTAAGAAAGGAGGAGAAAAAGAGAATTTCCACTCAAGATACCCCATTCAAAATGGTCTGAAGAGGATTTCCCCCCCCCCCATTATTTTGCCATTAACTGGTTTCCTACTTAATTATCATTGTAGCTGGAGGTGGCAATCAACAGAGGTATTAATAGGTGTAATATCTGGTATCCTGAAAGAAATATTTATCTGGATGGCTATCATCTTTGGCCAGTCTCCACCTCTTTGTCTGTGTAAAGGATTTCCATATTCTGAGACATTTCTTATGATTTTGATTGAGTTGCTGATATTTGCCAATTTCCTAGTGGGAGACACATTTAGTTCAGCCCAAGCATCAATATGGCAGAAAAGCTTAACTACTTCTTCGTTTTGTGACTTGGGATTTACCGGAATCAAGCATGGCCAAGGCTACTGGGTGATGTGCATGGTAAGAGTGATATGGAATATTTCATGAGTGATATGGAAGTCACTTTCTTTCTATATTATTTAGCTATTTATATGCCAAGAATCTAGATAAGCCTCTATAAAGACACAATAGCAAAAATCACCACGCAGAGAGCGAATTTGAATCCTAAATGCATGGCATGTAAATGTTTAGCAGAGCTCTACATACCAAATCAAATTCAAAGGTCATTGGAATTATTTTCTCCATTTGCACAACATAACCCTTGTTTACGGTTGGATCACACACAGCAACATATGCCCTCCTGACCGCAAATACTGATTATTATAATTTTCCCTGGGTAGAAATGCCAACAAGCTCTGTCACTCGCAACTGTTCCAGAATTCATAATTATACCTGCTTTGCACCAGTGACATTGTGTCTATTCAATGAACTGAGTTTCAGCAAGAATACCTTGGCTTTCAAAGACCTCAAGTGCAAGTCATTTTGTGTAATGAACATTCATATCTACCCTTTGGGTCATCCAGATTGCATATGAGTTCTTTGGCTACATTTTCTGAAGAAAAAAAATGTGGGAATCTTTGTGGAGTTTTTTTTTTTATGTTGACATTTTTATTTTGAGCATAAGTCAATATAGAGTATGCGAAATTGGCAAAATCTAAAGGTTCCTTTTTTGGACATATTTAGATACATTCTTTAAATCATGTGTCTAGCAAAAAAATCATGAGATAACAGAAATTTGGGAGGTTCTGGTAAATTTTTGTTTAGTCAGTTTTTACTGACTATATGTGAGGAGAGGGGAAACAGCATGATTTTTTTTTACCATTAAACACATCTCCCAAACACTCTGACCTAAACATAGTAAATCCTGATTTCAGTGAAATATGCTATCAAGCAAACATGCTTAGAATTGCAGTTAGAAATAGATTTGTGCCTATAAATAAAAAGAAAACTACCAGAGCTTGTGGGATGTTTTATGAATATGACTTCTTTTATGTGGAAAATAATTTGCTTTTTCTACAGCTTTTGAGAATCCACAAATTTCCCATTTTTGGCTAGTATCTCTCTTTGCACTAGAGTTCCAAAGAATGACAGCATTGTGTGTGTGTGGGGGGGACCTAACGTGAATAGCTAACCCCATATTCAAAAATTTTCTCTGCCTTGTAAAATTTAAGATCAGTATAGGTTAGTCTTCCCCAGGCTGAGTGCACTTCTGATGTGTAATCTTCAGCTCCTTGTGTTCTCATAAATATAAAGAAGTTTATCTATGAAAATAGATCTATTTTGGAGCAGAGCCAACCCTTTTAACAAGGTGACACAAGTTGCTCACAACAGGATAGTTACATATTTAAGCTTGGAATTGTTGTAGGTGTGGTCTGTGAAAGCATGTAGTAGGCCGCTACAAATAGCCATATCTGTGATTTCTTGGGCAACCGAGGGGAAAGTTTGTTTGTTTGTTGTTGTGGTGGTGGTGGTTGTCTTTAAACACATCAGTTGTATCCAAGAATTTTTCTAGCACGGGTCCTAAAGAGAGACTAAAACGCTAGAGGTTTTATTAGCAATAATGTAGTATATATAATATATTATCCACTTAACCCACTTTCATAAATCTGAGAAATTTCTGTTATTTTTATACTTTGTTATGGAGCACTATGCATACAAACTTAGGTCAGTTTAATTTCACAACACAACATAACACAATACATCTTCTCACTTTCATGACTGTTCCACTTCCCTGTAAGCCTCAAGTTGGATATTAAGTAACATCTTCATTTTTATCTTACAAGAACAAGACAACTTTGTAAATCCTTCACATCTGTTTGTATGTCAAGCATCAAAATGCAACGTCTGGAAGAAAGCCATCTTTGAACAACATTAATTGAAACCAATAATATGGTAGATCAAGGCATGCCACAAGGCAGCAGTCTCAAGAGAGCTTTAAACAAATCTTGTCAGAACCATTTAGCTTTAAAAGCTTTCTATAGCAAACTTCAGTTTGATGTAGTGGTTAAGGCTTTGGGCTAAAAACCAGGAGAATGATTTCAAGTCACATCTTAAGTACAAATTCATATGGTGACCTTGAGCCAGTCATTCACTTACTCACTCTTTCAGCCTAAGAAGGAAGCAATGGTAAACCACTTCTAAAGTCTTGCCAAGAATGAGATCCTGGCCGTCACCAGAAATCCAGACTGACTTGAAGGCTCATTCACACATATACAAAAGACAAATATGTCATTCTCATTTCAAATTACTCTGAATATGGCAAGCCAAGAACCATTTCAAAAGCCACATATCTAGTAGGACTGTCTGAAAAAAGTTGGTAATTTGATATAGTAATTTCACTGGCAAAAAAATGGCTGATTAATTTCAGGTATATTTTAAATAAGAAAAACTCCCTGGGAAAAAAGAGGACCTGGGTATTTATACATTGTTAATTGGTAAATAACTCATGGATTTTAGGAAATTCTAAACAGCCATTACCATTTTTGAAGCCTTTTTTGTCAGTCACAGAGAATAACTTTAGAATAGACAGAAGCTCAATATATACACGGGGAAAATATTTCACCGAATGGATGTTCTTTCTTTACCTCTTCATTATATTTCAGATGTATAATATTTTTAACTCAAAGAAGAAGTTGTTCTTTTGTTGAAACAGGTATATTAAAAGTAAAGTCACAGGATGCCAGGACTTTTTTTAAAAAAATAAATTAATATAAAAATGTTCTCTTCATTATAATGGGAACATATTGAAAAGAAATGCTTCTTGAAAATAGCATCAAAAGTTAAAAAGGCATCACTTGCCATTATTATTTCTCATGTGTCCAAAGATATATTTAATCATTTCTGGCCTTCTCCTCTTCTCCCATGGAATAAATACTTACATTTCAATCACAAGGCAGTTTCAAACTATTTTAGCAATCATGCTAAAATAGTATGACCGAATCATAATGTTTTTGATTACAAATGAAAGACATTGTGCTGTCATAATAATTTTCCCAAAAAAGGAAAAAATCCATGCATGATTGAATAAGTTGGTCATGTTTGCCATGCAGTAGATTTTAGTGCAATAAAATATGCATGAATTGTTCACCAATGCAGAATTTGAAAAACAGGCCATGTTGATTAGCATAACCAAACATCGCATACTCTGTGTGCAATACCCTATAATGATGGATCATACATTTCATTATTCAACATTAGACAGGTATTAAAGGCCATAATGATGTCCCAACTCTCTATTGGGAATTTATGATCAGCAGCAGTAGTGGGATTCAAAAAAATTATTACCAGTTCTGTGGGCATGGCTTGGTGGGCATGGCAGGGGAAGGATACTGTAAAATCTCCAGTCAGAGGTGGTATTTGTCAGTTCTCTGATCTACTCAAAATTTCCACTACCGGTTCACCAGAACTGATCAGAACCTGCTAAATACCATCTCTGATTAGCAGTCAATGTTTACTAGCATATCAGTCTGCAACCAATATGTACATTTCAGTAAATAGTACTGAATATTAATTAATATTAATGAAAAATAGTGTTAAATGTCCCTAACAGATATTTTTAATTTACACATTGTTTATGTGCTTCTCTTTTTCTGCACTGCCTTGAATTATTTGTAAAAATGATAAAGGAGGGATATACATAAATACAAATCTTATAACTTATTTTTGTAGATGGATTAAGTATTGCAGAGTTTGAAAACATTAATACTAAGTATAAGTAAATAAATATGGTTGTTGGAACCTCCTTCCCTGAATTTGGTATTTCAATATTCTAGTACATCACCAATTCAGATACAATGCTTTAAAAAAAGGCAAGCTACCAAAAGGTTTAGGGTTTTAGAGTTTTATTTATGAATCCTAGGCAATGTTTGCCCTTTTTTCATTTCTTTTACTTGCTTTGTATGCCTTAGGGGTCATCTTGATATTGCGGGTTTCAGGATGTTCAGCAATGAAACTCTACGCAGAAGAAAGGGGATTAAAATTTATTTAGAAGATTTGAAGGAGGTTGAGGAGGTTCCCAACAACAACAACAACAACAACAATAATAATCAATGGAGGAAAGCATTGTCCACTGGCAAGATGCATTTGAAAAAGAGGCAATCGGGCAATCAATAAAACAAGTTTAAAAAGAACTGTAGATAGAATGGGACTAACATGCGGTGAGAATATCTCATGTTCTATCAGAGCAAATGAATAAACAATTTAAGGAAATGCCACAGCAAATAGCAGATATTGCTCAGACAGACAGCAATGATTGTGATATGGCTACAAATAACACTCTAGAGATAGACAAAACTCAAAGGAGTATTTCTGAAATAAAGATTGAGTTGATAGATTTAAAGCATCATAGCAGGATAAATAATTTAAGGATTAAAAGAGTGGCAGATAAAAGTGAAATAAACGATTTGACTACTTATCTCATCTTTAAAATTAATGGTGTGAGATCTGATATAAACTGATGCAAAAATATATTGAATATACAAAGAAATGTAGAGACATTTTGGTTAAATTTCTGAATTCAAATATAAAACACATTATTTTTAAAAAATGTGAATGGAGGAGATGAAATGGGACAGTGAGAGAATATTATTTTTCCAGAATATCAGCGGAACTACACTGCAGTGAAGAAAGGAATTCCAATCTTTGTCAGAATCTTTATGCAGAATGAGATTCTATGCAAATTGGGCTTTTCTTTCAAGATAATTATTTTTACATCACACAAGGATGAAAAGTTATTTCAATTTTGACTAAGATGCAGACCTTGTCATCAGAGCTCTCTAACAAGGCATGAAGGAAACTATGTATGATTTGTCCTTGGAACTGTGGAGAGCAGTCTGAGACTACTAGTGGAAGATTAAATAAGAATGCTGCATGGAGTTGCAGAGTAACAGAAATTATATTGATCGTTTTAATTTTTAATTTTAATTTTTTTTTAATCTTCAGGTTTACAGGAAAGGAGGGGAGCTGGCGCATAACATTTGGGAGAAGAGCTGTATAAAATAATAATGTAAGTAAAATTATGGCTAAGGTATTATTGTAATTAAAATTGAGAATTTATAGATTGATGAGGAGGAGGAGAAGGAATCTTAGTCAGTCATTCCCCCTTAGATTCTATAGAGCAAGGGTTGCCAACCCTTGATCTCTGGACCAGCATCAGTCTGTGGCATGCCAGAAACTAGTCTGAGCAAACAAGTAAAGGCCCTCCCATTGGATGCAGGCAGCATGTGAAACCACACTGTTTCTGATCTGTGGAAAACCTCTTTCCATGGAATTTAGGTGCCCAAAATATTGGGGGCCTCTGCTATAGATCCTTAAAACAATTTTTTGGCTGTTGATCTAAGTGAGGTTAGACAGTAGGGAGTTTGGATCTGGAAGTATGGGGAAAAGTATGGGACAAGGGGGAGGGAGAAGGGTCACTGTCAAAAGAGGAAAGATATCTATGTAGTAAACAGAATACTAATGTTCTTTGTTGTTATAATGTCAGGCAATGTATTGATAGGTGGGCTTTTTTGAGTAACCAGAATTCAAAAATTTCCTGTATGGGTAATTATTTTTATTGTATAGAGAAATTAGATGGAGAAGCTTGTATTGACTTCAAGAATGTCATTACTTAAGACAACCAAAAGGAACAATTTCAAAAATTTATAGATTATTAGTGCAATTAGAAATTGGCGATCCACTGTATGGATTAACTTGAGATAATGATTTTGGGAATCCCATACAAAAGACAAATTAGCCGTTATGGTAACTGAGTGGATTCCCTTCAGCTTCAATGAGAAAAATGCAGTGAAAATTAAGCAATTGTTGGTATGTGATTTCTGTTATGCTGGCACACATATATCAGAATTATTTCTCTAAATGCTGGAGAGGTTTTCCCCTCCCCAAATGGTCTTTTTTGTGTGTGTGATGGTAATGCATAGTTATAACCTTTTGGGAAGAAAATGGAGAGATAAATATAATCACTAAACAAAGAACTGAAAGCTCTACTGAATTTATTGCTTATGCACTTATTTACAGGCTCAAATGATATACTTAAAATAAAGAATTTATTATCAATTTAATTGTAGCAACCAAAACAGTAATAGCGCAACACTAGAAAACTTTATATAATGTAACAATTGAGTTGTAGATTAGTAAAGCCTCATCAGTTGCCACATTAGGGGGAAAAAATCACAGATAAGTTAAAGTGATGATATTCCAAATCAGGAACCACAATTTTTTCAAACTTTGTGGGATTTTATGATTTTTCTTAATAGCTATCAATCAGGATTATATTCAATTTTTCATGGTACATGACTTTTTATTTAGATGGTAGACAGGGGTGGGATTCAAATTATTTAACAATAGGTTCTGTGGGCATGGCTAGGTGGAAGTGACCATGTGACTGGTGGGTGTGGCTTCTTTTTATTTGCAGCAAAAAAAAATACCTCTGTTTTTTGGGCCTTCTGGGCCTCAGGGAAGCCTCCTGGGAGGCCTTTTTGCTTCCAGGAAGCTTTCTTGGGGTCCAGGAAAGCAAAAAAATGTATCGTGAGGGCGGGTGGGGGGTGTTGTACCTCCCTCCATTTTTTGCCTTCCTGGGCCTCAGGGAAGCCTCCTGGGTGAAGCAGTAAGACAGCAAGGGGAATCCTGGCACAGCTGATCATAGCAACAGCTGATCGTCAGGAGTGACTGGGCAGGAAAGAATGCAGTCAGTGATGTCAGGCATGCATGTGACATGTTGCGCATGCGTGATAAGGATTGACTGGGTGGGGAGGGGAGGGATGGGCAGTGACGGGTGGGGCGAGCTACGGGCATGATTTGCCGGTTCTTCTAAGTGTGCAGAATTATAACAATCGGTTCTATAGGACCGGTCTGAACTGGTAGAATCCCATCCCTGGTAGTAGATTATGGTTTGTCACACAATCAACCAAATGTTTAGGTTGCATTTGGCATTTTTATCCACCTATCAAATCCTTCCCAAGCGATAGATAGATATGGAAGTCTGATGGTGCTAAAAGTATTGTTGCAGGATGTAAGTTGTTCTAAACAAAGCTGTCTTTTGCAATTCACTGGTGGTGTTTGTTTGTTTTTTTGTCAATGCCAATGGTATTCAAGTGGTGTTCCAATTCTTTTGGGATTGTATCCATGGTATGAATTACTATTGGTACTATTTATGCTTTCTTTTGCTATAGTAACTCTATTTCTATTTGCAGGTCTTTGTATTTTGTTGTCTTTATCAATTCTTTTTCTTCTATTCTTCTGTATATGGTATTGTCATATCCACTATCCATTTTTCTTTGGTTAGTGACAATTGTTAAGCCTGGGGGGTTATGTGGTAGGTATCTGTCTGCTTGAATTCTAAAGTCCCAGAGCAATTCAGCTTCTTTGTTTTCTATTACTTCATCTATTTTATAGTCCCACCAATTCTTGCTTGCAAACAAATAGTATTTCTTGCAGGTCTTCCAATGCAACATTGTTACTTTGTCATATTGCCTGTGGTCATTCTATGCAGTTTTCCTCCAGCATCTAAGCAGGTGGTCCACTGTTACTTTAGCATTTTTGCAGAGATGGCAATTGTTACCTTTTGCTGTTTTGCCAATTCTGGCTCTGAATGAATTTGTTATTATTTGTATTTTCTATCTTTCTTTTTCTTCCTTTTTTCATAGATAAATAGATACAGATATAGATATAAATAGATATAGATACGCACACATATATATCCATATATAAATTGTCAATGCAGTTATCTGATATTGTAAAAGCAAAAAATAAATAAAATACTTCTTTAAAAAAGAAAGTTGTTTATTTCAGTGGAAAATTAAATAATTTAGATAATATACTTTGGATCTGTAACAATCCTTGTTAGCAGAATTCAGTAAATGTCTATGATTCTAGTCCTTTGCAGAAGAGCTGGATAAGTATAAATGAATGATATGAGAAATATACTCATGACTGCAAGTCTCACTTTCATTTTGATCATGAGAATAATCTATCTATCTATTTCAGCTCTACAGTGGATTGATTTCAAACTATAGAAAAGTGGCCCCGTGGCTTTGTTCTGCTTGCAAATGCATATTTCTGTAATGCAGACTGAAAGAATATTCCATTTGTCTCCCTTGTCCTCTGTCATTTAAAATAGTTTGCTGTCATATGAATCTTGCAGGAATATTTATATGGTGACATCTAGTGGCACTAAATAATGTTGGGATGTTTATTACAAATTGCTGGGGTGTGTGTGTCCCCATTTACTTCTAGAAGTTCATAATAGCCTCAAAAAAGGGGGGGATTAGTTAGGGAAAGATAGGAAAGGTATATTCTTCAGTCATTGGGAATGCAATCTTCAAAATTACACTGTATTTTGATAAATCATAGAGCCAGTGGCATTTTGTATAGAGTTCTGATCCTTATTTAGGGAACTCAGATAAATTGGTATCCTTATATAGTACTTTTTCTTACATATTTATTTCATCACACTTCTCTTTCAAGAGCACAAGTTGACTATCAAAAGATTTCTTCCTTCAATTTTTCTTCACAATAATTTACATAAAGCAAGTTCAAGTGAAATAGGTCAAAAAGTGACCCAGTAGACTTCTGTGATGGAGCCAGGGACTTTGCCAATTCAACACTTTAATTACTACAAACATTGCTAATTAAAAAAAATAAATCTTTCTAAACTAAAATATATATCTTTCTAAAATCAGTAATTCAGCTATGATTTTCATATTGTTGAAATCAGTTATTAGGCTAAGCATTGGATGATTAATCAGTAGAAAAAACCTAATCAGAAAAAGTTTTACCTTAAACTGATGTCTTCATCCAATAGAGGAAGAAGCCTAATTTTGTTGATTTATGAGCCAATTCCCAAAATGTTGTGCTAAAAGCAAACTTAATTGAAGTGAATGGTTTGTGGATCACAGACTTAATTTCCTAAGGGGAATGTAATGTACCAGATTAAATGAAATTTAAGAGCCAGTAATACCCAGCCTATTAGATTTAATCTTAAATGTACTACAGTAAACTTTGGATCAGGTCCTTAGCCAATATTTTGTTACTTGACATTAGATGCACAAAATGATAGACTACTGAAATCAATTAGATTAAGTACAGAGCTGTTCATAATATCAGGAATTGTCTACAGAATACAAATAGTCTCAATTACCAAATAAGTTTTCTGAACAGAAGTAAATGAGTTGGAAAGAAAGAGAAAATATAAAGAAAAGTAATGCCTGTGCAAATATAACATTTTTACAAGGATTCCAGATTCCATTGAGACAAGTAGAATTGATTCCTTGTCATACAGTTCTACATAACTTTTTTTTCCCTGTCCATATTTCCTGCAACTTTGCATTTATTGTGACTTAAGTAAGTTTTGACTTCTTCATTGAAGTCAGGAAAATTTTGCTGTGGCATTCAAGACCATTTCATACCTTAACAGACAAATAAATAAATGCATGTTAAGCCTACTCCATATTGTTTCAAACTGTCCTCTACTGAACAGGAAGCTTCAAAGGTTATACCTATATCTTCATACACATAAATAGAAGTCATAGAATGAAATTATATTTGGTGAAACAAGGAAGACATTCAGTATATACTTGTTGTCTTGATATATTCAGCTGTTGCTTCCATAAAACAAAATGAATAGAGCCATTTTAGAGATTTCGACAAATATTGTTTCTCAATATAGAGCAACTGCTAAATCTGTACTATAATAGCTACATATCATCTGCATTTCCATATCATCTATATATCTATCAACTGGATTTACACAATCTAAACAGAAAGTGTGTTAAAAATAACCACCACAATAAAAATACTTTATTGTTGGTGGAAAACAGATAGCAAATTCTTGGGGTGGGGTGCAGGAGACAAGGTAAATTTCCTGAAACATTGTTATATCGAGTGCACTTGTGATTGGATGGAACCAAGAGTGCAAATATTTTAAAATATAGAACTTTTAAAATCTTTTTATTCCCTTGAAATAATTTTCAGATATCAGGAACCCCTGTGTAAAAATACACACACACACACAAAAAAAAGGAATGTAAATCAGTGGTGGGATTCAATTTTTTTACTACCGGTTCTGTGGGAGTAGCTTGGTGGGCTTGGTAGCGGAAGAATACTGTAAAATCTCCATTCCCACGCCACTCCAGGGGGAAGATTACCGCCAGTTCTCCAAACTACTCAAAATTTCCACTACCGGTTCTCCAGAACTGGTCAGAACCTGCTGAATACCATCTCTGATGTAAATTCAGTTTAACCTACATAATCCATGTTTTCCAATGTTAAAACAAAAGTAAAGGAACAGCCAATAACTGAGTCATTGAACCTAAAAATTTCCATTACTGTACAGCATGCAAAGTTTTATTTTAATGTTCATCCAAACACAATCTCATGTGAAACTCATACTGACCTCTTCAGAACAGGCTGTTTTGGGGGCTTGATAGTACATCATTTTATGCACATCCAGAATTGTGGACAGTAAGCTGATGAAGCAATGTAAAAAGGAAAAAGAACTGACTTAGACTACATGGCTTCCATCACTAATATTATACTATTGTGTCCACTTACAGATTGGAACCATTTCTTTTCTTATTTACTATGCAGTGAAGCAAGAACAGAAATCCATTTTATTCAAATGATCTGCTGAAGGCAATAGCAGAGTTCCTTTCAAAGTTGTTTGAGTATGAATCGAGGCTGATACAGACTGATAATATTTGTAAAATCAGTTGAAATGCATCATTGGGCTGAAGATAAAAATAAATTCTTTATAACAATGCCATCAGCATCTAATACCCTTGCAAAGGGCTTCAATTAAAAACCAATTATCAAGACATATTTTTAATGTTTGATGAGTGAATTAGTTGTTTAATCACATCAATAAATCAATGGATGTTGTCAGCCCACATTTTGCACACATACTAGTGCTTAGTGGTCTGAGATACCATTGTGCATGGACTTTTGTGCTGTTTAGTGAATAAATAGTTCATCAGTTGTGTATTTGCCTATATGTTCTTGAAAGGAGGGTTTTAATACCAATAAAATGGATTCAACAGATGGCAGCATCTGGCTGACCTTGGTTAAGCATGATCAGACCTCATGAATGAAGGTGAATATATATATATCCCAGGATAATGTTTCAGGATTCAATCTGGGTCTGTCATCAGGACCAGAGGTTTAATCTTCTGAGCTTTCAGAGTTGTTCTGGAGCCCATCCTCTATGGCTTCAAAAGCTTGGAAGGCTAAACCTCTGATCCCAGTGACTAACCCAGATTGGATGGTCAAACCTAGCCAAATTGTAGATTAGAATAGAAAGTTTGAAATAAGTCAACTACTAACCATTTCTATATCATTGTTAAGAAACCTTTGTGTCTTTTAAAAAAGCAGAAGTTAAGCTTAATTTGAAGTTTGTAATATTGAGCATTTCAGATACTGAACTGATTTCACAATTAGAGCCTCCTATTCCAGGAAAAAGGCTGAGGTTCAGTATACTTTAGCTTACCTAAGGTCACTTGATGAATTTGGAGATGAAATAGAATTTGAGTTAGAGTTATCATACATTATAACTGAAACTGTAATATACATGAGTTCCCATTTATACAATTGTGTGTGTGTGTGTGTGTGTGAGAGAGAGAGAGAGAGAGAGAGAGGGAGAGGGAGGGAGGGAGAGAGAGAGCACATTCTAAATTAGTACCTTACCAGGAGATAAGTGAGCTTTAACTCTTTACCATTTCCTTATGTACAAGTCTTCTTTACCACACTGGAAAGGAAGATTACTTGCCATAAGGATTGAAACTGAAGTTTCCATTCACGCTAATTAAAGTGTGAATTTAGTGCTGGGACAGATACAATTATATAACTTGATGGACACATTCGGTGCTAAAATAGCTTCTACAGGTGTGATCAATAAATTCCATTTAGTGGCAGATTTACTGTACACAAATCAGTAATTGATGGTATTTTTGTTCCCAGAAACATTAAGGATATTAAAGGAGAAGAGGAGGAAACATTTAGTAAGAAAAAATTAGTGGTATAGTTTGCACAACATTTTTGTAGACAGTTGGTTAAAGCATTGCTTTAAGCATAAGCATTGTTTTTGCTCCCAGAAGGCTTCCCTGGGGAAGGGAGGAAAAGGGGCTCAGGAAGAAAAAAAATGGAGAGGGGGCAGACATGCAGCACCCCACACTCCATTTTGGGGCCTTCTGGGCCTCAGAGAAGCCTCCTGGGGGTGGTTTTTGCTCCACAAAGGTTTCCCTGGGCTTAGGAAGAAGAAAACGGAGAATGGGGGAGCAGGCAGCACCCCCCGTACTCCATTTTGGGACCTTCTGGGCCTCGGGGGGGGTGTTTTTGTTCCCAGAAGGCTTCCCTGGGGCTTAGGGAGAAGAAAAATGGAACATGTGCAGACATGCAGCACCCCCATGCTCCATTATGGGGCCTTCTGGGCCTCAGAGAAGCCTCCTGAAGGAGGGAGTTTGCTCCCAGAAGCCTTCCCTGGGGTTCAGAAAGAAAAAAAATGGAACAGAGGGGGGGCACACAGCACCCCCATGCTCTGTTTTGGGCCTTGGGGGGTGTTTTTGCTCCCAGAAGGCTTCCCTGGGGCTCAGGAAGAAAAAAAGCATGGGGGACATGCAACACTCCCCATGCTCCATTTTGGGAACTCCTGGGCCTCAGGGAAACCTCCTGAAGGAGGGTTTTTGCTCACAGGAAGCTTCCCTGGGGCCCAGGAAAAAAAATTGGAGAGAGGGTAGGGGGATGCTGTGCCCTTCTCCATTTTTTGCCTTCCTGGGCCTCAGGGAAGCCTCCTGGGTGAAGCAGGAAGTAAGCAAGGGGAATCCTGGCTCAACTGCTCATAGGAACAGCTGATCATCAGGAGGGGAAAAAAGAAATACCTTAAGGAGTGACTTGGCGGAGAAGAATGCAGTCAGCGATGTCGGGCATGCATGCAATGTTGTGCGTGCCCAGTAAGGACTGACTGGGCAGAGACGGGAGGGGCCAGCCAGGGGCATGATTTGCCAAATCTCTGAACTCACAAAATCGTAATAACCAGTTCTATAGAACCAGTCCAAACTGTTAGAATCTTACCCCTGAACAATTCTAAGTATTGGTAGAATATGGAAAGTCTTTGGAGCATTTGTAACTCTCCAGCCCTGTTGTAGCCCATATACCATTAATATATGTATAATTTTCTCCATAATGGCCCCATGTCTTCATAGTTCAGTATTAGATATTTCGAGCTCAATCACCCAGATAATTTATTTTTATTTTTATTTATTTGATTTGTCAATTGCTTACAAGATAATAGGTATAAGTATAAACATGAATAAGAATACAGAAATAGGTATGATTAAATGGGGACATTAGGACAGGGAGGCACATTGGTGCACTTATGCATGCCCCTTATAGACCACTTAGGAATGGGGTGAGGTCAATAGTGGATAGTTTGAGGTTAAAGGAGTGGGGGTTTGAGGTTGTAACTTCAGAGTCAGGTAGTGCATTCCAGGCATTGACCACTCTGTTGCTACACTTGTATAACTTTCTGCATTTTACTAGGACACTAGCACTCTATTTATAAGAGAGGAAGGAAGGAAGGAAGGAAGGAAGGAAGGAAGGAAGGAAGGAAGGAAGGAAGGAAGGAAGGAAGGAAGGAAGGAGGGAGGGAGGGAGGGAGGGAGGGAGGACAGAAAGAAAGAAAGAAAAGAAAGAAAGAAAGAAAGAAAGAAAGAAAGAAAGAAAGAAAGAAAGAAAGAAAGAAAGAAAGAAAGAAAGAAAGAAAGAAAGAAAGAAAGAAAGAAAGAGATTTGACAAAAGTATTTGTTAAAATACACAAGAACTGTTACCAGATCAAAGTGGCTAAAACATTTCTTTAACACTAGAACAACAGGATAGCACTTAGAAATGGCTCAGGCAAAGACCTCCATAATTCACTGAAGGAGCCAGAAGTACAGCATAAGAACACTTGCAACATTCTTCTATTATAACCATTCTCAATAAAAATAGTTTTATCCTTCCTGCATAGTTGATTTCCTTCTTTGATCTACTAGTGAAGTGACATTGCTTCAGGCCAGCTGTTGACTCCTCCCCCCCATAAAGCCTCCTCTATGAACATTAGTATTCTTCCAGGCTGGGTGGCTTCAATAAATGCTGCAAGAACAAGCCCATGGTAGTTCAAGGTCACCCAGATTGCTTTGTTTATATGAATCAACAAAACAAATCATACCATCTCCATTGCTCTGAATATTTTCACTGAAGCTGATCTATGGCCCTGCACATAAATACTGTTCCTATCACAATGTACATGTCACACAGTTAAGTATAAGCACAAGATAGAAATATTTATATTAAAAAATAAAGAAAACAATATTGCAGCTATAGCTTTAGAGATTCCTAATTTTTCATATATTATTTTCGCTGACTTATAGCAGACATATTTCTTCATATGTTACCAAGAGAGGGGTGGGGAGAGGGGAATTACATGTTGATCGTGTATAGCCAATCTATCCATTTGAAATTGCTGACAATAAACCTGTGAGGTTATTTTTCAGAACTCTAAGATGATATTGCTTGGGGTCTTTCCACAATATATAAAAATAACAAATCAATCAAACCATCAAGAATTTCTAAGAGAAGTTTTGGCACTTTGCTTCCATATCACAATTGTTCATATACCCATAGATTACTGATCATGGTGCGCAATTCATTATAGCTCAGATGCAATTGCCAGATATCTCCATATAAGTCCTGTACCTGACCCTTTTGTTTTTGTTTTTCATCATAAAGAAATTGCTTAAATAAGCTATCTCTTTTTGAGCTGCTTTTCTCTGCAGCACAACTCTTCCCTAAAGAATGCTAACTTCAAGCTCCTCTTTATGGCCTTAATTAATTGATTGGAACATTCCACCAGCTTCCACTGCTGCCTGAAACTGTCCAGATCTTAATCAGTTTCACACTTAAATTTTTTCTTTGCCTCTTGCACCTCACAGCTGTGAGGACACTAGCCAGAACCAGCACATTTCATCAAAAGAAATGTGTGCCAGTTTCTCTCTTATAACCCTTGTCTGCAATGAATGTATATAAACATTATCTTCTTGCTAATTATCCCAGATTGTGGTGAACATTTCAAAGGGAGAGGAGTGGGGAGAAAAGCCTGCAAGATTTGCTATTTTATCTGGCTTCCTTGTGAATCAAGTTCTGGATACCTTTCTTGCCATTTAGGTTCACTTGGACATTTGGGGTGATAACTTATGAGTCACGATGGCACAGTGGTTAGAGTGCAGTACTGCAGGCTACTTCTGCTGACTACTAGCTGCCTGCAATTTGGCAGTTCAAATCTCACCAGGCTCAAGGTTGACTCAGCCTTCCATCCTGCCAAGGTGTATAAAATGAGGACTCAAATTGTTGGGGCAATATGCTAACTCTGTAAACCACATAGAGAGGGCTGTAAAGCACTATAAATTGATATAAAAGTCTAACTGCTATTGCTATCCTTCTGGCACTGTAAATATACTTAGAGATAATCTCTTATTAAATCTTTTTTGAAGTTTATTACATACTAACATCTCTCTTGCCATTCTCAATCTTTGATATCTATCTTGCATAATATAAATCAAGTGTTGACACACAGATTAACAGTAACAATGGGCTACAATAGGACTCAATAGTAGGTAGCATGTGATAGCAAATTTAAAATGACTGCAAATGTTCTGAGCTCATATAAAAGGAATGGCAACCACAGTTTGCTAGCTAATGCTCATTGAATAGATAAACTAAAATACTGCAGCCAGTTCTTAAGTACTCAAAGACATTGTCCTTTCTGTCACAGCTTTGTGCATTATGACAATGACACAGAAATTCCAGTAATCTATTGTCATTCATGCTTTGAAAACATCCCCCACTCCAGGCTAGCTTTCTTCAAATTAAATTATCTCTCTGACTCCTCAAGGAGATAAATATAAAAGTAAGGGGATTCCTTAAAAAAGAGAATAATATCAAAAAATAATGTTGTACTTGCATTTGCGTTTAAGTCAGATGGGTTTCACTGCACCTATGTTTCAGTGTCACTGTTTGGCTGAACTCTTTAAGTGGTGGTGGGGTACAAGCTTTAGTTGAAGGAAATGAGGAGGGAAAGAACAGGTGTTCAGAAAGATTTTACATGGATTCTGTTGCTAGGGAAACCATACTTTTGGCTGCTGAAATAACCCATGTCTGTCAAACTAGCAAAAGCAAGCAAGGCAAGGCAGAACACATTTATGCATATTAATAAAATACATTTTTCCTTGTATACAACTTTTAAAATAGAAAAAGAAAAAAACGATTTTGAAAATATTCTGAATTTTAATGAAAATATTTAAAAGCTATTTTAAAAGAACCTCTTTGACATTAAAAAAATAGCTCTAACATTTTACAGAATGGGAGTTGTTTGAAAGTTATACAATTGCCTTAGCCTAAAGAATGACTGAGATGCACTGCAAATTATTTGCAACTGTATTCTTAAGCAATGCAAAAATGACAAAATACTTTAATATTGCAGTAATCTATGCATCAGACAAACCACTCGTACATTAAATTGTAACAAATAATGAGATTAGGGTGAGATTTTAAAGATTAATATTGTTTTTCCCTAGAACTCTAGGAAATATATTCATAAAATAAAATAATTGCAAACCATATCCCAGATGTAAAGAAATTGGTCCCATATTCCAATGGGAGAAATTTGACTTGACAACCACACTAAGAAGATTAAGTCAGCATGCTTCTTTCTTTAGAGGAAAAAAAACCATAGGTTTCTAAGAGATGTATCTGAATTAATCTCTCTATCTCTATCATCCCCCCCTCTTTCTCTCTCTGTCTCTATGTGTGTCTCTTTCTGTATACATGCATATACATATATACATATATACAGGGGTGGGATTCAAAAATTTTAACAACCATTTTTGTGGGTGTGGCTTAGTTGGTGGGCATGGCTTGGTGGTCATGTGATTGGGTGGAAACCGCTTGGTGGTTATCACTTAACATCACTCACATCGAGGCACACATCTCCTCGCCTGGCCTGTCATAACTTTGGGGATACTGCAACAGTCATGTGTGAAAAATGATCATGTCACTTTTTTCAGTGCCATTGTAAATTTAAATGGTCACTCCACACAAGCAAAATATCAGCAAAGGAGGGGAAAAAACTCCAGAGAAGTTCTAGAGACAGGAAGTCTAGTCCTGCCAAGAATGTAATAAGGGTTTAATGGAGAGAGAGTTTCTGTAAGCAATACCAGAATGTTTCCTTCCTGCCTTCCTTACAGGATTAGGCCAGTAATTTCTTCTAACAACCAGTTCTCCAAACTGCTTAGAATGTTAACAACCGGTTCTAGTGAATAGGTGCAAACTGGTAGAATCCCACCCCTGCATACATATACATACACACACACACACACGTTTTCGTAGATTTTCATGGGTACAGGTATGCAGGTCTTGGCGTGTTCGGGTCTTTTCCTGTGTAAGATTGAGACTATCTTGGCAACATTTCGATGAGGTCCCACTCACCATCTTCAGGTTGGTGCTTTCGGCTTTGTGCTTGTGCGAGCAAAGCATGATCGGAGCTGCCATCTCCCTATATATATATTGCTGGAGAGGTTGGCTGTGTTGTCATTTCTTGATTGGTTGTTGGAGTTGATAGTTGCAGATTGGCTGGCTTTTTCATAAGAACATGTGTGGCTGAGGTATTGGCTCATGTGTCTATCAGCCTCCTGTGTTGTAATGACCTGGGTAATGGGCTGTGTGATGACCTTCTGAGTTCTATTATTTTGACATCCTGGGTCTTGTGCTGTAACCTCCTGGCTTGTTGGCTGTGTTGTGACATCCTGAGGTTTTGTGGTGTAGCACGAAGCTGAAAGCACCAGCCTGAAGATGGTGAGTTGGACTTCATCGAAACATTGCCAAAATACTCTAAATCTTACATGGGAAAAGACCCGAACACGCCATATATATATAAAATCTGTTATAATTTGAAAATTTCTAATCAGGTTAGTTCTTTACATTATGGAAAATTGCAGAAGCATTAATGATTATTTTATACACATATGCATGCATGCATACATACAGTCTGACAGTCAATTAAGTATACTGGTGTATAAGCAATAAAATGCACAAATTTATATTATTCTGTAAGTTCAAAACTTGTACCAATTAGTACAAGTCCTTTTCAGGAAGATTGATAGATCAGAACCCTTGATAAATTATGGTGGAGCTACCTCAAGAAATTTAAAAAGTCACTGTTATTACTGTTTATTACTACAGTATAATACGGCATAAGGATAATGAAAGTCCTCCTTTGACAGGAACTGTAATTATGCTGAAAAAATTAGAGGAAGGGAAAGAAAAGTTTGTAGCAGTAGTGACACCCTCATAAGTGTTGCTGGCAGGTATCTTCAGCTGGGACAGATGGCATTTTATCAGTGCAAAGGGAAGGAAGAAGATCAGGAATTTAAGAACTGTGGTAGCCCAGTAGTTAGAATGAAGTATTGCAAGCTAAGTGGCAGGAGTTTGATTCAAGTTGACTCAGTTTTTCATCCTTCTGAGGTTGGTAAAATGAGGAGCCAGATTTTGGGGGGGCAATATGCTGACTCTGTAAACCATTTAGATTGGGCTGTGAAGCACTGTGAAGTGGTATGTAAGTAAGTGCTATTGCTAACTATTCCTTTGGGAGTGCACAAGAAATATCATGCAGGTCAGGCAGTATAGCATGGGCTGGGGAATCAAATAAGGGGTACATGACATTCTTCATGGTTAGAGAGGTGATTCATGGGACTAGGACAGTACACAGAGGGATGACCAAGTTAGGGGGAATAAGTGTGGGTATACAAGGGATGTCATGTATGCCAGAGCAAACATGGGTATTTCAAGGATCAGGTTTCTTAAGATTAAATTATCTCTCTGATTCCTCCAAGAGATAAATATAAATATTGAAAGGGAGAATAACTATCTGAAAAAAGAAGAGTGCCTGGGTATGTGTGGGCTAGGGAAGACACACAGGGGTGGTGTGGATTGGAGAGGGTGTATGAGGTACATAAAAGTGCTGCATGGGTCAAGGAAACTCATCTGGAGATGGGTTGTATGGATCAGACAGGGTATATGGGAGTGCACAAGATGTGGCATGCACCTTGGAGAAGATATGCAAGGGATGGTGTGGATCACAGGTATTGAAAAAGGTGCATGGGAGAGTGGCGTTGTCTGGGAAGTTTGTGCTCAATGAACCAGCAGCTGTGTGTGTGTGTGTGTGTGTGTAAGATGGTTTGCCCATGCAGCCTAATCCTGTGCATGCTTAAATGGAGTTTTGCGCGCTTACCCAACACTTGCGTAGTGTGGTTTCCAATGGGCTTCAGACCTGTAGCAGTCTGCAGACCAAGAGTTGGAGGACTCTCCTCATTATGTAATCCATTTATTCATGTTTAATTAGTTTATACAATGAGATAAATTTATAAACTATTATATGTAATTTCTATATGCTAGTCTAATTTTCAAAATAGGGCACTAATTGGGACTCTGAACAAGTAAAATATAGGCATTTTATGTTATACACTTAATCCTTGAAATTAAAACCATATAAATGAAGTCCCAAAGATGCTTTTCCAAAAAGCAACTGCGTTTTCTTAGTTTTCTTCCTTCAAAACATTTCATTTCTCACCCAAGAAGCGTCTTTAGTTCTCAAAGAAAAAAAAAATCAAGGAAGTCCAGTTGTCTTTTGAAAAAACAACTTGGGATAACGATGACCTGTATGATTGGCAATCTCCATCTAAATGTAGCTTTCTGAATAAAGAACAATCCAAAACAATGCAAAACAAGTGGGAGAATTTCCCCAGATAAATTTCTGGAAGCAGAGCATCCAGAAATCATTTTGTAAATATGAGAAGGAATACCGTATATAATATGGTATAAATTAACAATGAAAAAATATTCAGTTTTAGAGAATTAATTTTACCCCTTTAAGAGGGGCCCAGCAATGCAAATCTACTGCTATTGCCATACCAGTTTATTTAAATTCAGTTTAATCACCTCAAATTCAGAGTTCTCCTTGAAGGATACAGTACATTAGTGGTAAGAGTGAAAAGAGTCAGATAATGTCATACAGCTGTCACATCAAAAGCTAGATCAAAAAGAAAAGTTTTCAGAGTGATGAAAAGCTATCAAAGAGAAGTGCCGTATGATCTCTTGAGGCTGACAACTGTGAAGAATGGGGTGCTGATATAGAAAATTCCTTCTTACACTTTCATCAACTCACAAAACTTGGGTGAAGGCAGGATCATAAATGAGATGGTAGAACTTTAGATATCCTGGCTTCCACAAGGGAATGTAGTCTGTGTCCTAAAATTAATTGACAGCCATTATTGTTGCTGTGCAAGAGAAGTTATATGTTCCATACTCATGCTGTAGTCAAATTCTAGATAAGAATACACAAACTAGAGTATCCAATCAAATTCATCTCTATGTATTACATCTCATTGTAGTCCTGATCTGACAGATCCATGAAGACACAATTGGTTCACCCTTTCGGCTATAGATAATAAAAAATATAGGTAGAAATCTGTCTCTAACAGCAGTTTCAGATTGTAAACATGTGTCACATCCATCAGCTTCAGCCTGGTGCTTTGCCAGTGTTCTGTCATCGGTTGGGGAAGGGAAGGGAAAACAAATGGGCAATATTTGTTGTACATCTTTATTTTGAGGAATTGGGATGGAGGAATTGACAGTTCAGGAAGAACATTTTGGATTCCGGTTTGTAGTGATGCACTGGCTTCTTCAAGGCTGTTTGCCTTGAGAGTGGAATTTCACCAGCCCAAACACCTCAGAGTTTCTCATAATATCTCAGCAGTGGTGGACACATGGAGGGATCATGAGAGGAGAGTCGGGAGAAACCAGGGGTTTTAGTTCTGTATTGGTGCCCGGGAATTTTAGATTCCACTTGACTTCCCTGCAATCAATATCTCTTAGTAAAAGTGGTTTTTCACTTCAAATGGAGTTGAGAGTTTTACTTCCCAAAGACTGGGGCAAGTTTGACAACATGTCATTTAATAATAGTACTTGAATGCTTACTTATGCATTTAAGACAACTTGACCTGAAATATATGAGGTTAAAGACAAAAGCAGCTGTCTTGGTGGTAGAAATATATAGGCAGGTATATGAACCAGGAAAAAATATGCTGAAAATTTGCCTACAAAAATATGTTTGCTGCTGCAATGGGCTATCAAAGTGAAGTTTCCAGGACAATTATAAAAGGAATTCCACATAAAATACATTGTGATTATTTGGCATGGATATCACCTGTACATGTGTCTAAGATAAGAGTTACTACTTCCAAATCTATTTCTACACTTCATCTTCTAGGCTTCTGAATTTCATTACTATTAATATAATTAAAGTTTGGCTTTGGTGTTCAATAAGAAGAAAATGTCACTAGTTCATCATCCCTTGGATTACACTTAAATTAGAGTTCCAAAGATAGCTATTATAATACAAATTTCAAAGGTTATCTGTTAGCTGATAGTAATTTCCTGAACCTGTATCAGTAATATTAACTCTGAATTCTGCTTTAAAGTTAATAATTACATGACAATTTATATTACAAACTGGCATTTAGTAGTTACAATGAGTATAAAAACTACACTCTATTCCTGGCTCTGATGATTATGTATATATACAATATTATATGTGTGTGTGTGTGTGTGTGTGTGTGTGTTTTCTTAAGTTTTTGTGTGTATTTATATGTATGGTATTCAGCTTTGTTCAGGTATTTTCCCATGTCATTATAGTTGTGCTTTTAAAGTTGTAGTGATGTTTCCGCAGAATCTCATCTGCCATCATCAGGCTTGTGTATTGTGTTCATCTGTGAGTCAGGCTTTCACAGCCGTTTCTGTTTTAAATTTGGTGCTAGCCTACCGCTGTGTTAGAATGTTTTTTTCTTCATCCTGATTGGTTGGGAGTCTTGGTCTGTGTTTATTGGTCTTGGAGTTTGTTGTGTTCTGCTTGATTGGTGTTTCCAATATCTGTTTTGTAGCATTTTTTTTGTCTTAATTGGCTGGCAACATTGTGTTTCCTGTATTGGAGGCTTTTAGTGCAGCTTGGCTTCAGGTAAACGGATGGCTATCATTTATTAGGAAGCTAGTTTTCATCTGGGTGCCTGGTTGGGGTGTGTTTGAGCTGGAGGTATCTGAGGGGGGGGGGCATCTGTTTGAGCCCAGGTGTTTGCTTGGCTTGTGGTGTGGAGATTTTGTTTGTTTGTTAGTGCAGGCTTCCAGATGAGTGACAGTCTGGTGGAGAAGACTCTCAGAGAAGCACAAGGCCGAAGACATAAGCCTGAAGATGATGACTGAGACTTCATCGAAACATCACCTAAAAACTTCCAATTCTATGCGGGAGAAAACCCAAAGATATATATATATATATATATATATATATATATATATATATATATCTTTGGTTCTTCGGGTTTTCTCCCGCGTAGAGTTGGAAATATTTAGGCGACGTTTCGATGAAGTCTCATTCATCATCTTCAGGCTTCTGTCTTCGGCCTTGTGCTTCTCAGAGCTTCTCACTCTGAGAAGCACAAGGCCGAAGACAGAAGCCTGAAGATGATGAATGAGACTTCATCGAAACGTCGCCTAAATATTTCCAACTCTACGCGGGAGAAAACCCGAAGAACCAAAGATCCACATACAAATACCCGCGAAAATCTCCGAAAACATATATATATATATATATATATATATATATATATATATATATATATACATACATACATACATACATACATACACACACACACACACACACACACACATATATATATATATACACATACATATATATATATATACATACATATATATATATATATATATATATATATATTCATAGATTTTCACGGGTACAGGTTTGCAGGTCTTGGTGTGTTCGGGTCTTTTCCCGTGTAAGATTGAGACTATCTTGGCAATGTTTCAAGAAGATCTCACTCACCATCTTCAGGCTGGTGCTTTCAGCTTTGTGCTTGTGCAAGCAAAGCGTGATCTGAGCTGCTGTCTCCCTATATATACTGTTGGGTATAAGAAACTCCAAAGACAAGATCCAGTTAGAATACCAAGGAGTTTTTGAAATACCATGCAACAATTGCCCAGCCACATTCATTGGACAAACTAACAGAAGAATAAATGCATGCATCGCAGAACACAAGAACGCAGTCAGAAAAGAAGAAAATTCTTCCTCCCTTTTCCAGCACCTTAAAGCCACAGGATATGAAATTAATTTTGAGGGAACCAAATTAATCTCCACTACTGAACATTTCAACAAGACAATAGTCAGGGAAGCCATCGAAATAGAGAAACACCTCCATAACATGAATAAACGGGATGATGCCTCCCGCCTACCAGATATTTGGAAACTAGTCCTTATCAACAAATGAGTCCCAGCCATGAAAACCAACACTGGACCCAAAACATGACGCCACCATCAATCTCCCTCACCAGACTCAAACCCACCCCATAGACGAAAGGCAACCACCATCCAGAAACCAGATCATGGCTGCATCACCAGCTGCCACACACCCCGACCCCAAACCAAGCAAACTGACACACGTCATGAACACAGAGCCAAGCCTCAAACTCGGAACGTCACATCACAGCCACCCACTCAGGATATCACATCACAGAACTCAGGAGGCTACACCACAAAACCTCAGGATGTTTCAACACAGCCAACGACCCAGGAGATTACAATACAAGACCCAGGATGTTACAAGATTAGAACTCAGAAAGTCACCACACAGCCCATTACCCAGGTCATTACGACCCAGGAGATTACAGCACAAGACCCAGGATGTCAAAACAATAAAACTCAGAACTCATCACACAGCCTATTACTCAAGTCATTACAACACAGGAGGCTGATAGACACATAGCCAATACCTCAGCCACACATGTTCTTAAAAAAAAGCCAGCCAATCTGCAAACATCAACTCTATCAACCAATCAAGAAATGACAACACAGCCAACCTCCCCAGCAGTATATATAGGGAGACAGCAGCTCAGATCATGCTTTGCTTGCACAAGCACAAAACTGAAAACACCAACCTGAAGATGGCGAGTGAAATCTTGTTGAAACGTTGTCAAGATAGTCTCAATCTTACAGGGGAAAAGACCCGAACATGCCAAGACCTGCATATATACATACATACAAACATACATACATACATACATATTTAAAATGCTTCCTTCTTGATATAACATTCCATAATTGATCAGAATCATCAGTATAATAAAATTCCAAGCCAGTTGTTGTGATCTTATTGCTTTCATGTAATAGTAAATTAATAATAATATTAGAAGTGAATTTCACTGAAATGATATTTGAATCCATCTTGGAGAACCCCTTGGGGCAGGTTCAATATACATAAGTATAACTTTCAGAGAATTTGAAGAAAGAGGTGAAATAATTTCAGGAAAAAAAATAGCATGAAAAAATTCATACTACTTCATTATCAATGGGGTTGATGAAATGGGAAATATTATAAGAATTTCAAGAAAGGTCCCACAAAATCTTCTGCAATGTAAACTTGGCTCATGTCCCACTTAAATCCCAGGGGCAGCCATGGGGAATATGTGATTGGATGTGAGGCATGATTAACTCTTCTTGGGAAATGATATGATGCCTGTTGCCTTGAAGAAGACAATAATATACCAATTCCTGAACAAGCCTCTTTTAACTCAACCATATTGGATAACTGTCCTGTCTTTCCTTTTTCATGGAAGATTTTTAGAGAAAGGAGAAGTCACAGAGACTTATATAAAAAGCAAAATCCTTTCAGTCAAGGGCTGAAACTACATTAGTCACTCTAATGGACCTGGATGGCTAAAGTGTGTCTCTCTTGATCTTATTAGATTTCTCAGTGGTTTTCTTGGTCCAATTTCTCAGCTGAAATTATAGTAGTTTATGGTCGATATGAATTATAGTCTGCAAACATGTTATGTCATAACTCATTTTTTTAGTCCTCAAGAAGTTATAAGGTCTAACATTGTTTCGAAGGCTAAGATGGTGCTTCTCCAAGTTTCCCAATAAAAGGCTGCCACAGTAAAATTTGATTTGATTCCAGAATCCAGAAGTGAAACAGTCGACAAATTTTAAAATGAGTTATTTTAATAAAGCAAACTACGTTTTATAGGACATAGCACACATTCCAAAGGTTTGGCCAACTTTAAATACATAAAAAAATGATCCTGACACTGCAAAAGCAGGAAGAACGACAGACAGATCCCTGTTTTTCAGAGAGTCAAAGATGACATATCTCAACATGATCATGATAAGAGGCACTAGTATTAAAGCTTGACAGTATTGTTCTTTTCACCTTTTCTGAGCTGGGATGAAACATAAGAAGTAACATTAAAATACAGGGAACTATACAAGCTCATAGATAACATGATACTTCCATGATTGAACTGGATGCACAATCATACATTCATGTATACTGAAATTAAATGGCACCAACCCAAATATGGAAAAAATGCAGATTATAGGAATTTTAAATTCCTCAAATTTATCAGTGTGGTATTTGACAGAGACATGAAATAAATTTGGCAAAGATCAAACATTAATATATTCATTATTAAAGCACATAGCAGTACGTTTCAAAACATATCAGAACATCTGTGAAATTGACCTCTAAGGACTAATAGTTTAATAAACTGCTTCTATGATCTTTACTGGTTTAAAAAAAAAGCCAGCAATTAAGATGCCAAAGTAGAAACTAGAAAACTAGTCTAGTCCTTCCTTTGATGAGTTTGGATAACTTTGGACCAGTCACTTTGTATTGGTTTTCTTTCTCCCCCTTCCCCCTCTCTTTTTCAGCCTAACATACTTCACAAACTTGATGGAATCACTAATCCTGAATTGAGCCATCATTTATGGTTGTACATATTTTCTTTATTTTTTACATAAAGTTCTACAACATTATATTTTTTTAGTCAGGAAATAAAAATGAGCAATTTAGTATTTGAATGGAGGTCATCAGGAAAGAACAAAGTTGTAGGCTAGACTGGAAAGTTATAAAAATATATTCCACCACACATTAGTGGTAAACCACTTACAACTGCCAAGATTACATGAAGGTGGTAATGTAGTCACCAAACGCTGACCTTGAGGAATATTTTATTTTTATATCCTATTCTCCCTAAATTACTGAAACCATTTATAGTTCCCCATTGTTGGCAATAAACTGCAAAATGTAAATTAAATCTGGAGATTGCTGACTGCAAAAAACAGCTACCCTTTCAAACCCTATTAAGGCTAGAGCATAATAGCTACATATTAATAAACAATGACTAATAATAATGGTGCATATTTTTTATTACTAGAGAGGCGCTGGAATTGTCATTGTAGGAATATGAATAAATTAGAGGCAGATGATAAATAGCAGAAGCAAAGTAACACAACAGCATAAACAATAACAAAAAGCTTATGACAGAATGATGAAAGAAAGAAAGGAAAAAAACACTGATTGCCAGAAGCTCTGGGAATAACCTCCCATCTGACAATATGGAACTTGAAGCTTCACAAGTGCAGATAAAGTGCTTTGACTGACAGTTATAAATTTATACTTTATGTTTCAACCCAATTACATAGAAATTAGATTATTGTTAAAGCACAAAATTCAAGGAAAAGGTTATATATTTTGATAGGCATATTACTTGCTTAATTTCTGACCTCTTCCAGAACTTTAGGATAAGATTTACCAAAAAAATTCCTTTATTTTTTTCCAACAGTTCCATCTCCAGAATGTAGATTAGACTGAGAACTAGTCCCGAATTATCCAATGAAGTTTTGTTGGTAAGTATGGACTTGATCTGGATATCCTTGGTCCTGGTTAGCAATAGTGCTTATACTTATATACCACTTTACAGTGCTTTACAGCCTTCTCTAAGCAGTTTATAAAGTCAGCATACTGCCCCCAACAATCTGGGACCTTATTTTACCAACCTTGGAAGGATGAAAGGCAGAGTCAACCTTGAGCCAGTCAGAACTGAATTTCTGGCAGTCGGCAGAGTTAGCTTGCAATACTGTATTCTAACCACTCTGCCACCACTATGCACAGTACACTACACAATCTATAACAGACTGGAGATTTTAATTTAATACCAATTACTAAAATGAATGGAACAAGTTAATTATGACTTCCCTAACTCTGATTTCAGGGGGTCAGCAATAAATCTTATTTACTGTATGTGTTTGTTCCTTCCCCAACAGTGACAGCAAATATAAAAAAGAAAAATAATAATTATTTCCTCACAGTTTATTTCTAAAAATAGATAAATGGGCATAATTAGGCAAGTGATTTAATGATATGCCAATGGTTCCAGGAAATTTGTTGAAAGGTTGCTGCAATCTAAAGTATATTCCTTAGAAAATAGAAAAATGTGCTTCTTCTTACAAAGCCCCCATCGTGGAGTAAGAAAACAAGAAACTTCTGGTTAGTATCATCTTGACGCAAACATTAGAAACACCAAAATGAAAATATTTTCTACAACAGTTGCCACAGTCCCATTTACCAACCTTAGGCATATGTTTCATGGCCTCAGAATCTCATGGTCAAATGTTCACCATTTGCAGTCTCCTGCTGGCTTTCTCATTGACTTTGCTTTTCGGAAATAGCAACAGCACTCAGAGTGATATACCATTTCATAGTGCTTTACAGCTCTCTCTAAGTGGTTTACAGAGTCAGCATATTGCCCCCCATAATCAGGATTCTCATTTTACCAACCTTGGAAGGATGGGAGGCTGAGTTAATCAAACAAACTCATGACAGTGACAGAGTCAGCCTGAAATACTGCATTGTAACCACTGCAACCACTATGGTACCTGGTGGAATCAGGGAGATCATGGCACACTGCGAAGTGATGCTTGTGAGCCAGTTGCCAAGTGCCCAAGTTGCAATCACATTATTTCAAGGATGCTGCAATGGCTGCAACTTCAAGGAACAGTCTTAAGTTCACCACCATTGTAACTTTGAACAGTCATTGAATGAATTACTGTTAAATGTGGATTATCTATATAAGCTTTTGCACAACGTCATACTTGTTTCATTGTACTACATGGCTAGTGATATGAAGATGCAACTTCTGGAGTATATCCATAGTCATTTTTCATAATAGGGAACAATGGCCTTAATACTGATTACTTCTGTATAGATTATTAAATAAAAACCAAGGTTGATATTTGATTGGTTTGCTTTTATTTTTATTTAGTTCCTTCTCAAATGCATAATTGAACTTGTTACACCTATTCCCTAAGATATACATTTTAATGAGCTCTAGAAGCTATTATGCCCACTTTCCAAACAATTTCTCTAATGTACATTGTTATATGCACCTGCTCAAATAATAGGCATCTTAAGTGCATTTTATCTACGATACACATTTTTTATTTGCAAGCAGCATTACAAAAATGTACAGCATTCATTCCATCATAATTTAATGGCCATGAAATGTTTCCAGTGCAATAAAAAATCTGTTTGTTGTACTGTGAGAAATGGAAGTTTTGTCTGTAATGTGTAACTGCCAGAACTTCTTTATATAGATATTTTTAAATCATATATACAATGATGATGACTTGTGACAGCAGATATTGGACTATTCAATTTTTCCCTCTCAGAACACTTCCTACAGTGCTAGTTGAAACAGAGCATTCTTTACAGAACAATGAGCATCCTTTCAATAAGTTTAGCACTTTCTTAAAGATGACCTTGAGATGTACACATTTTCAGTGAATAAAATCAAAAACATATTATTTATCACTTATTATGCACTATGCTGATAATACTTTACATCTCCATTCTGGATGACCAAAGTGTTGCTGTGGCTATCCTTTTGCAGTATCTGGAGCCTGTGGGGTCCTTGATGAGAGACCACAAGCTTCAGCTAAACCTTGATAAGACAGAGTGGCTATGGGCGCAGGCAGCCTCAGGATCTGGGTTTTTATTATCACTATTTCTGTATTGGGTCACACTACAAACTCAGTGGTAAGAACCTAAGAATTCTCCTGGACTCACAATCCAACACAGAGTAGGTTGCAGTCATGGCTAAGACAGTCTTCACACAACAGAGGCATTGTATCTAATGCATTTCAGCTACTGTAGTGGTTTTAGGATAAGATCTTTCTCTGCGATGGCCCCACCTTCTGGAGGATCCTGCTGCAAGAGGCAAGATCTGTCTCCAATCTTCTGCTTTTCGAGAAAGACTTTAAAATCTGGCTCTGCCAGTTTGGGTGCGATGATGGGAGTACATTATGTTGGAGGTAGTTGGTGGAATGTGAGACAAAAAGCCAGTCTTATAGTATTTGTGCTCTTGGTTTTTGGTCTTTAATTGCTGCTAATTTTAATGTTTTATATTAATGTTTTCATGACATTACAAGCTACCCAAAATCAGGACAAATTTGGACAGTGAGATGGGAAATATATAAATTTAATAAATAATAATGAATAATATTATCAATTATCAAAAGTTATCAATTTTTGGACTGCTCTCTTCTAAGCTTTGAAGTAACATAACTTTCAATTTTATATTTTGTTTCTATTTTTTACTGATACATATTTCATGAAAAAAAAAGTATAAAGCAATCTGTGCACACATTTTCTTAATACAGTATTCATTGACAGAAAGTAAAAAATGCCCAAAAGGAAAACAGATTTCTTTAAAAAAAAATCTCATTTGGTATTTTGAACATCTGTTCACATTCAGTAACGTGTGAATTCTATCCTTTGTATCCATGAGGAGATTTTTGCTTGGTTCTTTGCAAAAAAACAAGCAATATGAATGAAATGTATAGGCTTTTGTTTTTGCCTTATTAGAGCATTAAAATATAAGCAATGTTGATTCTTCATAGCAGGATTTTACACTCAAATCCCAAAGGCAACTGGACTTTCTTGGGTTTTTTTACTTGAAAATATTTTGCTTCTCATCCAAGAAGCTTCTTCAGTTCAGGTTTCAAGGCCAAAAAAAAAACCAAGAAAGTTCAATTGCCTTTTGAAAAAAACACCTTTGGGTCAGCCATGAGCTAGATGATTGAGAATCTCCATAGATTTTCACACTCAACTTTAGTAGAATTGAAATATGAGCTGGAAATTTTGAGGAAGAGAGGAGTTCTCCATTGAAAATTGGAAGTTGTCTTTAAACTGATTCTTTATTAAGAGAATTTGAACATTTTAGTTATTTTACAAAAAAGCCAGTCTTGTCAGGCACAAATAGCCAGAAACATTAATTTGTTTCAAAGCACAGAAGTGTTTATTAGTCCTAACTATAAATAAGAATTTAGTCAACTAATAGTGAAATGAAATTGGTATTATGTAAAGGTCCATGTATATCATGGGTGTGGGGAGGGCTGGACTTTGGACTCTTGTGGGAATGCAATGATTCTAAACTGATAACACATTTAACTCTGACTTCCAGCTCAACCTGCTCTACTCATACAAATCTACAATTCCTAGATTTTGAGTATTAAAAAAATAAAAATCTCACACAATTAACCAATTAATGATCGGCCCCCTACTTTTCTAGTGAAAAATAACATTCTCCCAAATCAAAAATATCTCAGAATCCCACACTTAGAAAACTTTCAGCAAAAAAAAATATTTTTAAGTTATTCAGTTTCACAATACTGCACAATTTCTGCTAGACCTTCACATCTATTTCAAATGTACCTTTGCATCAGTGGTGGGATTCAAAATTCTTTACTACCAGTACTGTGGGCATGGCTTGGTGGCCGTGACATGGCTTGGTGGCCGTGGCTTGGTAGGCATGGCAGGGGAAGGATACTGTAAAATCTCCATTTGCTCCCTACTCCTGGGAAAAGGTTACTGCAAAATCCCATTCCCTCCCCATCCCACTAACCTGCTTTCCAGTTCCGTTCTTCTATGTAGGACAACAAAAGAAGACCCAGACATTCAGCTGGGACTCAGGAGACAGAGAATAGACATGGGCGGGACCAGTTAGAGGTGGTATTTGTCGATTCTCCAAATTACTCAAAATTTCTGCTACCAGTTCTCCAGAACTGGTCAGAATCTTCTGAATACCATCTCTGCTTTGCATGGAAGATAGGGAGGAGAAACCTATCAAGAGACACATTTTTACAATATAAATACATCTTGGACCATGTTCAGGAGTCATTGAAAACCAAATAAATGGAAATCCTATTTTGTGAATTATAAATTCAGCAGACTTAAATGAGAAGCAAGAATCTGACAAACCCTTCTATATGCTTCATAGCTGTGAAATGTTACTGTTATTCATGGACTCTAACTCCAAAAATACTCCAATCTTTAAGCCATTTTGACAGCCAGGGTTGACACTAAACACCGGAGAGGAAACTGCATAACAAAATACTAGTAAGTAGGGGTAGTTTTTCTCCCCTCCAGACTTTAAGATTGTCTGAAGTGGTAAACTAATTTAAGCATACTAAATGTTTTACAGTGCAGCATCTTGTCTGGTTTCCTGTCTTAAATTTTCAGAATCCATGCTGTTGATTTTGGAGAATAGGAGTTAGAGAGAATCAATTGTCTGTGTAAACAAGGATGTAAGGGGCATGTGTGCTTCTCCAGTTCTGCTTGCTTCTCCAGGAAATCAGCTTATAATAATATCTATTTTGGAAATTAATATATGCCCCTTACATTTCTTTAAGCAGTTTTCAGCTTTGCTTAGCCCAGGTTGCTTATTCAGCACAAAGTGGTAAGAAACCAGGGTTCAAAGAAAAGGCAGAAAGCTCTTTTCCACTTTTGAGATGTAAGACTAGGAGGAGTAGGTGGTGGTGGTGCATTTGGTAGATATCTTGAGGAAAGAAACATACATTGGAAATGTAAAAACAGAATGAGAACTTGCCTTCCTCCCTCATTAACTTTTTATGGTCTTCCTCCACTAGACTGTGGTAAAACATTATGAAAAAGAAGAAACAGTAAGTTAAATGCTTTCTTATTCACCGAGGAACTATAATTATCTCTTCAGTTTAATCATCTCAGAGAACCAGCTTTGAATTAAATCTTTTTTCTGAAGTTATGAAGTATTCAGAATCATCCCTTCCCTAGTTTTCTATTATGTTTGAGTGGGAATTACTGAGACAGACCAGGGAATTCAGGGTAAACCCTTTATTTCAAAAGCTAACAGGGTAAACGTCAAACGTGCATAAACACAGTGGCTGACAGGCAACAGTTGATTGTGTCTGACAGCACTCCTTTTATAGTGCTCTGTCAGATGCGGTAGCCAAACAGGTGTTGCACTGCCTCCCGCTCTTTCTTTGGACCAATTAGAAGACTAGTTAAAAACACTCCTCCCCCTTGAAGTGTGCATGTGTAGTCTTGTAGATACGCAGGCCGTCACTTGTTTCTGGAAGATCTTCACAGCAGAGACCTTAAAGTTTGTTCGCTGAGAATGTTTGTTGTTGGAGTTGATTTTGTTGGCCCTTGTGGATTTATTCTGGGTGAGGTAGTCACCCTATCAGGACTGCAGGCAATTGCTGAAACTGGAATATTGAATTGATATTGGAGGCCGAGTGTCACTATTGGGGTCTCCCATTTTGAGTGATCAACAGGTTCCAACATCCCTCGTGATATCAATTTGTCCAATTGTGCATCAATTTTTGGTTTAAGGGCAAAGGGAACCCTTCTAGGCTTGAGTCTGATGGGGACAACCTGCAGATCCAGGTTAAAGGAAATAGGGGTGCCTGTATATTTCTCTAGGATCCCATCAAAAACATCCTTAAATTCATGTAAAGTATTTTCTAAGTCAGGTTCCTGTAGGGAATTGATCCCACTGATTCCCAATCCCAATGATTTGAATCAATCTAACCCCAATAAGCTGGGGAGGGAGCTTTCCACAATTACTAATGGAAGTTTCTCCACAAAAATTTAGAAACTTACTCAGAATTTGTGTATTCCGATGGATGGCACCAGATTTGTTTGGTAGTCTCTGAGGTGGAGGCTGCAGGGCTGTAACCTTCTCTTTGACATCTGTGGAACCAGGCATTTAATAATATTCCAAGAAACAATAGATAGGAAAGACACTGTATCAGGACTGGAGCTGCGGCGGAGGGCCCGCCCAGATTGCCAGGCATGGCAGCCAGGAGATCAGTCGGGCTGTCCTGGTCTTGGCCTCGGCGATGATGGTGACAATGACAGAGGAGGCCGTTGTCAGCAGGATGTGGCGGCCAAGCGAGCCAGGCCCAACTTGCATGGTCGGCAGGGCGATGTAAGACTGGGCCAATTAAATACTCGTCGGAGGACTTGTGGGCCCTGGGAAATGTCCTCCTTTCCTTAAGGTGGCCCCCCAGACTGTCAATGGCCTACCTTAAGGATGGATCCTGGGATCCCGAGAGGTGGCATGGCCAGAAGAAGCATTTTAGGGGTGGTACCCAATTGTTTTCTTTTCTATTTAAATTTTTTATCTGGGTTAGGGAGGGTGACCAGGTTGGATTTGGGGGACAACTCACCTGAGACAGCGGTCAGACTGGAGGCTGTGTGTGGCTGGGAGGGTTTGGGGTTGGGGAGGGTCAGATTGAGGATGGGGGGTTATTTCCGGAAGGGAGGGGAAATTTTATTTGCATGGTGAGCAGGAGAGGCAGATATGGTGGTTGCAGGGGGCCATATCATGTTTTGGGAGCGTGCCCCCGCAGTTTGCATGCGGTGGTACGCTCCAACCCCCAAGGCAATTCCCATTCCCCAGGTGGTCCAAGTCATCAGGCCCTGGGCCTTCGGTTGATGTTGTGCAATGCCAGGTCCGTAGTAAATAAAGCCCCCCTCATTTATGATCTGATTTGGGAGGGGGGAGCGGACCTGGCCAGCATTACTGAAACCTGGTTGGGCCAGGAGGTGGGTGTTCCCCTGGTGGAGATGTGCCCACCCGGGTTTCAGGTTTTCCATTGGCCGAGGGCTCAGGGGAGGGGCGGAGGAGTTGCAGTGGTTATTAAGGAAGATCTGTGTCCTAGGGAATCCACTGTTCCTCAGACGACCGTATGTGAATCCCTCTTTGTGAAGTGTGGTTCCGGGGTTCAGATGGGCCTATTGATCATGTACCTGGCTCCCTGCTACGTGACATCAGCCCTGCCTGAGCTCCTGGAGGTTGTAGCTGGCTTGGCGGTTAAGACTCTTAGGCTTATGGTCATGGGTGATTTCCACCTACCTTCTGCCGTTGGGACCCCGGGGATTGTTCAGGAGTTCATGGCCTCCATGACAGCCTTGGGCCTGACCCAATTAATTCAGGACCCCACACACACTGGGGTCACATCTTGGATTTGGTTTTTGTCTCTGGTCAGTGGCAAGATGATCTAGGTATGGGGGACATTGCTATAGAGCCCCTGTCATGTTCTAATCATGTTCACTCTTTAGGTTGGACTTTTGTTCTGCACCCCCTCGCCATGGGGAGGCGGGGCCGATAAAATGGTTCTGCCCCAGGCACCTGATGGACCCGGATAGGTTCATGATGGAGCTTGGGCCTTTTCCCGAGGCTTGCACACATGACTCGGTTGAGGACTTGGTAGCCATCTGGGATAGGATGGCTGCTGAGGCCTTTGACCGGGTCGTACCCTTGTGGCCTCTGACCTGGTGCCAATCCCAATTAGCTCCTTGGTTTTCCGAGGAGCTGAGGGAGATGAAGCGCCAGAAAAGACACCTAGAGAGTGATTGGAGGACCAGCCGCTCCGGATCTGACCGAACACTCTTACGGTCCCATGTCAGGACCTATTTAGTGGTGATAAGAGTGGCAAAGTGGTCTTACTTTTCCACCCTTATTGCGTCCACAGAAAATCACCCAGCCACCCTTTTTAGGGTGACCTTTTGGATTTGGGAGTGCGGGAGGACCCCTTACAGGGACGGGCTGAGGATTTTTCGAGATATCTGCAGGACAAAATCGCTTAGATTCAGGATGAGTTGGACTCTGACTGGGCAACTCTGGACGGGATGACTGGGGCAGATCCCGGGGAGGTCATTTGGGGTGAGTTCGACCCTGTGACCCTGGAGGATGTGGACAGGATGCTGGGTGGGGCTTAATGCTACCACATGTTTACTGGATCCATGTCCCTCCTGGTTGGTTTTGGCCACATGGAAGGTGACATGAGGCTGGTTCCAGGGTATTATTAACACTTCCTTGAGTGAGGGGTTTTTGCCTGCCACCTTGAAAGAGGCGGTGGTGAGGCCCCTCTTCAAAAAACCATCCCTGGACCCAACATTATTATCAAACTATCGTCCGGTCTCCAACCTTCGTTTTGTGGTGAACGTTGTTGAGAGTGTGGTGGCATGACAGCTCCCTCAGCACCTGGATGAAGCTGTCTATTTAGATCCGCTCCAATCGGGCTTTCAGGCCTGGGCACAGCACGGAGACGGAGTTGGTCACGTTGGTGGATGATCTCTGGAGGGCCTGTGACAGGGGTTGTTCCTCTGTCTTGGTCCTGTTAGATCTCTCACCGGCTTTTGATACTGTCAACCACAGTATCTTATTGCAGCGGTTCAGGGGGTTGGGAGTGGGAGGCACCGTGTTAAGGTGGTTCTCCTCCTTCCTCTCCGACCGTTTGCAATTTCTGTTGGCAGGGGGGCAGAGGTCGACCCCAAGTCCCTTGACTTGTGGGGTACCTCAGGGGTCAGTGCTCTCGCCCCTGCTGTTCAAAATTTATGTGAAGCCACTGGGCGAGATTATCCATGGTTTTGGGGTAGAATTCCATCAGTATGCTGACGATACTCAGTTATACATTTTTACCTCAGGCCACCCCAACAAAGCCATTGAAGTGATGACCCGGTGCCTGGAGGCCATGCGGAGTTGGATGGGTTTAAACAGGCTTTGACTCAACCCGACCAAGACCGAGTGGCTGTGGTTTCCTGCGCCCAGATACAGCCAGGTTATTGCATTGCTGGCTGTGTGGGGAGAAATTCTGACCCCCACAGAGAGGGCACACAATCTTGGTGTCCTCCTGGATGTACGGCTGTCGTTGGAAGATCATATAACAGCCGTCGCCAGGGGGGCTTTTTATCAGGTCCAGTTGCAGCCCTTTCTGGATCAGGATGCGCTTCACACAGTCACTTCTGCCCTCGTTATCTCCCGCCTAGACTATTGCAATGCTCTCTACATGGGGCTCCCCTTGAAGAGCATCTGGAGGCTTCAGCTGGTGCAGAGTGCGGCCACGTGGGTGATTTTGGGGGCTTCTCGGAGCTCCCAGGTTACACTGCTCCTGTGCGAGCTGCATTGGCTTCTGGTGGCCTTCAAGGTGTTAGTGGTCACCTTTAAAGCGCTCCATGGCTTGGGACCCAGGTACTTACGGGACCACCTGCTGCCACCATCGGCCTCCCGCTGGCCAGTGTGCTCTCACAGGGTTGGCCTCCTTGGGGTGCCGCCAGCTGGATGATGCCGGCTGGCGGCCCTGAGGGTTCGGGCCTTCTCTGTGGGAGCACCCTCCCTTTGGAATGAGTTACCCCCGGAGATGCGGACTATCCCTGACCTGCGAACCTTCCGGCGCACATTGAAGACCTATCTTTTCCAACAAGCCGGTCTGGCCTAGTTCTATTGGATGGTTTTAATTTTGTAATTTTTACCCTGTTTTTATTAATTGATTATAGTTTTAATCTCAGCCATTTATTTAATTCATTTTTAATCTACTTTTAAATTTTATATTTGATATTGTATTGTTTTAGTTGGGCTGTGCATCCGAGTCCCAATTTGGGAGAGGGAGCGGTATATAAATAAAATAAAATAAATAAATATATTTTCATTTTACAGGGACTATTCTCAATTTTTACATTTACAATTTTTTTTCTTCCTAATCTATTTGTTTGCCCTAAAAGTGCTGTGATATTCCTATTCAGCCTCTCTAGTATGAAGCAGTCTTCATAATGGGCTGTTCCTTTATCCTTGGTATTTTGAAAATGGTAGTAAAAAAGCCCTACAAACTTTAGCTCATGCCCTTAATTTTCACAGTGAAGGCAGACTGCATTTTTCAATTTACAAACCTGTCTCTGGTGATTTCCCCCACAGCCTAAGCAAAAAGGTCTTATCTGGTGAGGTTTTACCTCACCAGACCATTTTTTAGCCATTGGTGTTCCGAGGTGATAGATATCCTGATCAGCATCCATGTTCTCTTCAATTTCAGTCTGTTCCATATGAACAGACTGGTTTCCTCTAGGGGTAATAGCTTCACCTGATCCCTGTATTTCAGCTGCAGATTGGTTGGACAGCTCAGCTGTTTCAGCCTCATCAATAACTTACTGCAGCGATACGTCTGCCTTAGCTAGCAATCGTCATTGAAGGCGGAGATCTCTCACTCCGTACACTAATTGATCTAACAGAATATCATCTTGTTCCCTAAAACCTCAATGCTGAGCTGATTTTCTCAGTGAGGCCATATAGTTACTAATGTTCTTGCCCTCAGCCTGGTAGTATTTATGAAAAGCGTGCCTTCTAGCTATTCTGGATTATTTTGGAGCATAATGGCTCCCTAGAACTGTTAAACTAGTCTCCCAAGATACATTCATGAACTGTCTGGGATGGCAGGAGCACAGCTGCAGTGTCAAAAACGTCAGTGCCGCAAAAGCTCAAAACACCCACTTTTTTTTCTCTCCGCTGAAATATCATGTAGATTGTTAGCTCTAATAAAACACGTGAATATGTCAAGATAAAGTTCCCAAGTATTAGTTCCCAACTTATATGGGACAAAGGTGAGTGCTGTTGCCATTTCAGCAATGGACAGCTCTGAGTGACTTCAGCTAACAATTTCTGAATTCCAGCTGGTTGTCTCCCTTCTCTATCCCATCCTCGTCACCAGTATTATATTTGAATGGGAATTACTGAGACAGACCAGGGAATTCAGGGTAACCCTTTTTTTTCAAAAGCTAACAGGGCAAACATCAAACTGCGCAGTAACACAGTGGCTGACAGGCAACAGCTGATCGTGTCTGACAGTGCTCCTTTTATAGTGCGCTGTCAGATGCGGTAGCCTATCAGCTGTCACAATGCCTCCCGCTCTTTCTCCGAACCAGACAGAAGACTAGTTCATAGCATTTTCCTTTTGCTAGAAAGCTAAGATCCAAATACTATAAAAAGTGCCATCAGTTTAGCAAATAAAGGCAAGGATACCAGCACCATCATATATGCCTTATTAAGTGCAAAAGATCTGCTGGATAAGAAGTTTTCATTAGATTACATTCAGAGTTTATACGAAAACAAAACAACAAATGAGCAAGTTTGAACTAACTGGGGAAAAAAGCATAGAAGCAGTGATACATTTATTATAGTATAAACTTATGGTAGAATAATGTGTTAGGCTTTAAGGCGTCTTATGACTCTTTGCCATTTTTTCAGGGAAAAAGAAGAAATAAAAAAGGAATGTTATGATATGTACAGAATAACCCTTGAGTAACAAGGATATGCACATGGAAATGTTTATGAGAATAGTTATGAATACTTATTCAGCCACACACAGATACATTAAATTGAGTTAAAGTTTACTTTAAGAAATAGCACAGTCCAATAAACGATCCAGGTCATATACGTTTAACAGTCCAAAGAATATCCAATTACAAAGTCTTCTTACTGGTTGCCTTTGTCATTTACAGTAAACAAAGATATCAAAGTATAAGCACAGCATAAATACAATGGAGAACCTTAGATAGCAATAGAATGTCAGAGAGAGCAAGCTATAATCTCTAGCTCTCTCTTTTGGTAATTTGCAATATAATCAACCAATCAGAATACAGTATAAATCAATACAGTGATTTTGTCTTAAAGCTACAAACATATATTGTTGGTTTATATATTGCCAACCCAACTAATTGGTGTACAGATTCCTAACAAGGAAGAAGATAACTACTTGTCTAGAAGCTAATGAACAGAAAACATAATTCAGCTGGAGCTGGAAAGTATTCTTTATCTTTTTGGACAGGTTAACACATTTATTATTTGGTTGGTAGTTGGTTTTAGACTCAGATACAAATGTATCAAAAACCAGGAAAACCCACTACACAGAAATCCTTACATGAAAAAGGTATCTCAGTGTGTGAAATTGCTGAAGAAGTGAATGTCTGATAGTGATGGTAATTGTAACAAATTCAGCAACAGGTGATATCCTATTGGCTAAAAAGAGAAAGCAGAACTAGCATGAGAATGGATTGTGAAAAGTGTCATTAGGTGAATTTGTCATACTTGATAGAAAGAGATTTGTGGAAGCACATGAGAACAGTTTCTGTTTATGCCAACAAGCAGTGCGATATTTCTTTAACCAGTAAAGAGGAAAAATGTTCTAACAGGTAAGATTCATATTTGATAAATATGAACATTGGGAGAATAGCCCCTGATCAAACCCTGTTCAGATTTGGAGAAAGAAAGGGAGGCCAATGTCTGGTTTATCAGGATCAAGCATCTTTGTTTCTACCTAGTCCGCACCAAACAAAGTCAGAAGGTAAGTTCCAATACTTTAAACTCATCTACTCAATTCTGGCAGAAACAATGACTTCTGCTTTAGATATATTCTAAATATATCTAAACATAATAAAAATGTAATAATATTGCCGTGAAGTAAGATGAGAAGCCTATAAATTTTGTAAAATAAATATTTTTATTTTTATTTGTTTAAGTTACATCTGACCACAGGCTGTGAAAATATCTGCTTTTAATGAAGGCAGTACGTTCTCCTTCAAGTAACTTGATCCATTATTTTAAGAAGCAATGCTGAATGTGGGCCTTCATGGGCATGCAATCATGTTCTAGTCTCAGCAGAAAAGTTGATATGCAACAAAGATTTAGGTTGAACCACCTCTGTGTGGCATACATTTGCCCAGTGTATATTACTTACTGTGGCTTGGATCAAAACTTGAATCAGTTACTTAATACCACCATTGAAAGGGGTAAGCATCAAAATACAGCTTGACTTTACCCTTTGGTGGTTGCAGATTTAAAATACCCTGAAGCACTGTGGCAAACCTGTTTTACACTATTATATTGCAATTTCACAATCACTAACAAAATGTTTTGGCAAATAGAACAGGAAGATAGTTCGGTATAGAATATTCCATGTGGGTGATTAGTATGCTTTTCTATTTAAAAGGAAAAGGATAAGGAACTGATTGAATACTCATTCCTGAAGCTGGGTTATTTTTTTCACCAGGAAGTTATCCTGTGCCATCCATTCCATGACTTTTCTCAAGCATTTTTCTCTGTTGCTTATTACTTTTGACAGCCTGAGGAAGCAGAAATCGGTTACTTCCTTGTTTTTTTTTTTTTTTTTTGTATCTTGCGATTATGATGAATCCCTTATGGTCTGCAGGGATCTAGAAAAAAAATCTATACATGTAAATTAGGATGCCAATACTGGGCCGCACCAAGCCATGTTTGCCTGCTAGGATCAAATTGTTGCTTTGCCATCAGTTGACTTGTGAAATGACCTTAGCCATCTGAAGACAATAGACTCAGGTTCAGTTTGTTTTGGCATCAGGACATGATCATATGAAATGTTGACATTAGGGATACTATTAGGAATGATAGTTACCTAACAGTTGGGTTGGCAATATATAAACCAGGATAGTCATTTAATACTGTCTCTTTAAGAGAATGCTGTAATTGTAATTGGTTGTGGTTCCTCCAACGACCATAAGATGGAGCCAGAAACCTGGTTTATTCTTCTTGCATTTTCCTATTGCCTTATGCCTGATTGGTGTTCTGCTCGGATTGTTGTGAGTCTTCTAACTGTTAGCAAACTATGTATACTGAACTTTGTTTATGATACTGGACTTTGTTTTTGGATTATTCCTGGACTGAATACTGACTGCTTTAACCGTGTATGACTTGGACTGTTTGTTGGACTTTGCTTACCCATTCACTGGAAGTAAAACCTACAATTTACTATTCAGTATATATGTGTGCTAGTTGTGTGTTATTCATCACCATTCTCACTACGTTTCTCTGAGAGCACTCTTTCTCCTAACTGGGAATACCTCAACAGATACTGCTAAACAGATTGTGAAAATCAACTCGGGCACCAAGTTACTACAGTTCAGAAGGTAACACTCATTTCAAGTACACAAAAACTAGGACTTTGTGTGAACTTGCAACATGCTCCAGAAGGAGCTCTCATTGACCCAGGATTAGTTTGTTCTGACATGTTCCTAGTTTAGAAACATAAACTGGTAGTTATGTGGAGAGGGGGGAAAAGTTGCACAGAAGCTCATAAAGAAAGTCTTCATTATACTTCTGTGATACTTGTTGTCATTATTTATTCAAAACTCAGGACAAACAAAAGGAGATTTACAACTTTTATTATTCACCTTTTGAACAAAGAAGGAAAAAAAACCTTCACCCCCTTTCTTTTATGGAAGATTTCTAGAGCAACTGAAGCAAGGAGTCTCTAAGCACAGTTGGTTGCATTTTTTCCAACTATGGAGTCCTTTTTGTCTGATGCAAATTAGTGAGTTGCAAGGTTGTGTGATGTCATTTTTCCTCTTTCCCATAGGGTATACCTGACAGGCATGAAAGGTTTTGGAAAGGCTGATGGATAGAGATCTGGGATGAAGCCTATCTTATCTAAGCCTTTCTTGTTATTCTTATTTTGCTTGACAGGAAGAACAAAACTTGACAATTAGTAAGTCTAAATGGATGCCATTGAAAAATGTAACCAGCTATGCTCTGAAACTTTTTTTTTTACTAAACTGTTGTTGTGGAAAGGGAAACTGGATGAAATTTAAATTCTGATCACGACAAGTAACCCTTTCATATTTACTTTAGAGATAAATTTCAGTAAAATCAATGGAGCTTACTTCTAGGAAAAAAAAGTATTTGGGACTGCAGGTTTAAACTGATACACTTCGAAATTAGCTAGATTGATTTCTGACTTAGCAATAAGGACTGAGGCAAATTTTCTTATATGTTGGGTCTTATTTCAAACCTTGTGCTTTTAGCAAGATATGACTGTATAGAAAAAGAAACCTATTGAAAATCATATGTATACCTGATGTGTTAAGGGAAAAAATATTTTCTCTATTGGGAAAGATCTGAGATCAACACTGAGCATCATATTAAAATGAAAACTTGCTGAAACTGTAAGAGAGTTTATTTCATCCATCTGTTCCACGAGCTCTTTAGAAAGCTGCCTTGTCCTAAATAGACTATTGCTCTGTTTAGCAGATCAGTTTATACTTATTAGGGGAAAAAATCTTTTGGCCAGTTGAATGAAAACTCAGATTAATATAACTGTACTTGTACAAATTCATCCCTGGATAGTCTTGATACTTCTGCTTTTCTCCAGTGTTCCTCATCTAAGAATGGCCAACCTGGGGACAATGGAATGAATATAGGCATCATCTATCATTTTAATCAGGAATGGGATGCAAAAATTTTAACTACCGGTTCTGTGGGCGTGGCTAGGTGGGTGTGGCCAGGTTGTCCTGTGACTGGGTGGGCATTGTTGTTGTTGTTGTTTGCCTTCTGGGTCTCAGGGAAGCCTCCTGGGTGAAAAAATACATCAGTGAGGGGGTTCAGCTGTGCCATGCAATTTAGATTAGCTAGAAAACAAGAAATCTGACAATTTCTAGCTAATCTAAATCACATAGCACAGCTGATCTTCGGAAAACAGCAGATGGGTGGGGGGGAAAGGAAATACATTGATCGTTGGAGTTACCGGTTTGCCCAAAATGGGCCAAACTTTTAGAATCCCACCCCTGATTTTAATCCTTCCAGAGCATAGGTGTGATAACCCGGTGTGTGGCACAAAAGCAACAAGTCACAAAAATAGGTAAAGTCCATTTAACACTTCCAACTTGGCTTCCAATGTCCAGTTATCATCGTCTGGAGAAGGGAAGAAATTCAGTCTGAATCCAAAGTACATATAAATTATAAATAAAAACCAACACAAACCATGCTGCAGCAATTAACGAGACAGGGCATAATAAGGAATTGAAGACTTCAAAAGATAACGAAACACACACAGTTGGGAGGACACCAGAACCCAGATAAGACTTAACAAACCAAATAATTCACACTTTGCTTCCAGCAAGGAGCTATGCACAAACACCCTCTTTATCCTGTTTTCCCAGCTGTACCTAATGAAGGGAATCAGGGCATTTTTCTCCCCCATAACCCATGTTGCTCTGTTGTCCGTCCTCCCTGGGATGAAGAGGGGGTGGACCTGGGTCTTCCTCTGAATGCCTAGCCGGACTGTGCCCTTCCCCAGTTTCCTCCACAGCCATCGGAGCCTCACTCCCACTCCCTGTCAGCTGTTCCACCTCTTCCTCAGAATCAGATTCCAACAAGGGCATGACAATAGGACTATTAGATCTGGGCTGCAGACAACTGCTAATGCCATCACAGAGATATAGACAACAAATCTTTTTAGTATCTAGGGGACATCCAGAATTTTAGAACCCAGATCTTTTAGTGCTATCATAGCTTCCTCAATGCATATTTTTTTAGGTTTTCTGTCTAAAAGAAGAATGTTACTTAATTTAAGGTTGAAGGTAAAAAGAATGCCCCAAATATGTTGGCCATTTCCTGATTCCATCTTATATCATGAATGTTTCCTATGTAATCTCTAAATGCAAAGAAAGAAAAAATGGCCTTGAAGGATAGGTAGAAGAGTCATGATCAGATAAAAGGGGCATGAGCCCAGGTCAAAAAATTGAAAAAAAACAATGTCTCAGACAAACACTTCCCCACTTCACATGAAGATTATGGGAAGGAGGGAGAATCACATTCAGATTTGCAAAACTCTGCTATCTCAGTTCTTACAATAAAAGTTGCAATAACCTACATGATATTGTTTCTTAGTTTGTAGGACTGATTCCAGGGGTGGCAAAATAAAAGTTGTCCTGGAAAAATGTTCTTGTTCCTCCCTACTATCCTCCAAATGTGTTTATTTGTTATAATCTTTCTTAGAACTAATTCCATGTATAGATTCACAATATAAACATACTACCTATAAAATCATAAGGAGTAGAAAACATTTCACTATAATGATAAAGAGCAATAGAACTTAGACTTATACCTAGACATGTACCCTATGAATATATTATACCTTATGGTTCTTGATGAATGTATCTTTTATTTTTGTATACGCTGAGAACATATGCACCAAGACAAATTCCTTGTATATCTAATCACACTTGGCCAATAAAGAATTATTCATTTATTTATTTATACATTCATTCATTTATTCATTCTTCATTCACTCATTCGTTTGTTTGTTCGTTCATTCGTTCATTCATTCATACCATTACACAATACTTTACAGCCCTCTCTAAGTGGTTTACAGGGTCAGCATATTGTCCCCAACAATCTGGATCCTCATTTTACTGACCTCAGAAGGATGGAAGACTGAGTCTACCTTGAGCCTGGTGAGATTTGAACTGCCAAATTGCAGGTAATCTGCTAGAAGCCAGCAGTCAGCAGAAGTAGCCTGCAGTATTGCATTCTAACCACTGTGCTACCATGGCATCCAATCCAAGTGGTTCTTAGTCCCTACCCCAGGCTAATTTCATTGTCGCTTGACTGCTATGTATATTTTCCCCTTTGTTCCCATCCTACACAATAAACTCTAAAATATTTTATAGTTCAAGTGCAAACACACATTTTTTCCCTTTCCCTTATTGTTTAACTAGAGTCTTCTAAGTTTAGGTAATTTCAAAACACATACAGTGTCATTTTCATACAGCATGCCTTTATTTTTCAAGTTCTAACATGCATACCTATTTTGGTTTTAACTAAATATATCTTGTATCACACCATTTTAGATTTCAATCCAGCCGGTTTGTACTGTTTGTTCTAGCAACAATCTGAGTGGCAATTGGATTCTTAGTGCCAGTTTATTTTAGACTACAGGGCAGGAGAAGTTGGATGCCTTACAGATATATGTCTACCTCAGTTCAGATAAAACATCACATAGAGTTGCAGTTTCGAGACAGCTTTCTCCCTATTATAGTTGCTTCCAGAACTGTGGAGAGCTTTCACAGCTTGCTTAAATCAACAGCTTGCTTTAATCAAATTAAAAATAAATAAAACACAATATTCAAGGATATTTTTTTTGTGATATATATATATGTAATGAATTTTATTTGGATTCATTAAACAATATGGAAAATAAAAAACAACAAGAGAACTTTGGGGGAATCGGAATAAAATCCTACTTCTTTCCACTGTAGGCAGAATGTGCCTTGGAAAAGTTTACCCCTATTTGTTTGTTTTTGTAAAAAGCCATGGGGATAGCAGTATCCATCAGCTTTGTTCTCAGCAGTTGGTGTCCAAAGTCTATTCAATTCTAATACAGAAAATGATATGTAGCTATCATGCCAATATTTGAGTTTATATTTTGAGTTCAAATATTTTTTAATATTTTAGGGGCTGCCGCAGAGAGGAAGGGTTCAAACTATTTTCCAAGGCACCAGAAGGCCAGACAAGGAATAATGGATGGAAACAAAGAGAGATTCAACTTAGAAATAAGGAAAACTTTTCTGACTGTGAGAACAATCAACCAATAGAACAGCTTGCCTTCGGAAATTGTGGGAGCTTCATCACTGGAGGCTTTTAGGAGGAGACTGGACTTCCATTTGTCAGAAATGGTATAGGGTCTCCTGCTTGCTTGGGGGAATTGGATTAGATGATCTACAAGGTCCCTTTCAATTTTGTTAATCTGTTTAACAAGGGGACATGTAAATGAATTTATCTGTAGAGGCTGACTGAAAGGGAAGGCATGGAAGTGGAGACAATTTTAAGTACTAACACGCTTAACATAAGAGGAAGAAAAATTTCATAGGGTCAATTGTCTTCCTTGGATAGCTTTCTTGACCTGTCATCCTCTACTGTGTTGAAACTGGGACTCCTAGAATTCCAGCCAGCTTGAGAGTGGAAGGCTAATACATCCAGAAGGTACCAAATCAAGGAAATTTGACATGCAGAATTCCAGATTGTTATTGATACTCTATTCATCATTTATTTTTCATATTTTCCAAACCATTTGTCACTAACTTTCTATGTACTGTATGTGTAATAAAAATCAAGTTGATCTTTTAAAAGAGATGGAGGAAGAGCTCAACAAACATGAAATATTCCACAAACCATTGAAATAGTAGTTTTATTTCAATTCTGAATTTAAATGTGATTTTAGCACTCTGTGACTTTGGGATAGGTAGCAGAATCCTAATCTCACATGAAAGGAAGGAAAGAAAAGAGCTCTTTCTCCTGCTTTGTTTCATTTTTACCTGTGAGGGGGAAAATACAGCTTCTGCTATAACATTGGAATAAATAATATATCTTTGCCTCACTTCACGGGGACCAAAGAATAAACCAATAAGAAATGCATGTCCTTGGGAAAAAGTGAAAACTGTCCAAAGTACTGAAGTTAGAATATAAATATATATATATATAACAGCTAAAAAAAACCATTATACCCAGTATGTGCTTAATTAACTGAGATAAAGAGATCTTTATCACTAAAAATAGTTTGGGATGAACTAAGATCTTTAGCAATAAGCTAACACTGTAGTGATTAAAAAAAATGAAGCTAACAGACAAAATAGAGGTTGCACCCTGTCTTTTAGAAATTACCAGGATGAAAACCAGCTTTGCCTTAATGACCCAACTGACCCAATCAGCCAGTCTACCATCAGATCTAAACCAAAGAACAGAAGCCTCCTAATCAGCTCACAGTACAGTCCAAGGGCAGCTCTAACAAAGCAATTGTCCCAAAGAGAAACATCTCTACATACTATTCTTCAGTGAGATGGTCTCTGGGATGACAACCAAGAATATATATAGGATATCTTGACCCACTATCCCCTTTCTTCTCCAGAGAAGCAGAAAGAAAAGTAAAGTAATTTCCCCATTTCAAATTTATTTATAAGCATCATTAACTATATGGTTTTAATTAATGAATGGTCAGAAATCTCAGATCAAAAAGATTATATGAACAGAATAAGAAGGGAGAAAATCCTAAAGCCAGGACCATAAATCAGGATTATCAGTGGGGAACAGATACCAAAATTTTGAGTGATGGGAAAAGGGGGTAATCAGAAACCAGAATTTATGGCATGCACATTCCAGCAATATGACATATTTCTTGATATGCTCCCTGTCTTATCTGTATTCTCTTATATTAATCTAATTTCAGAAAGTCAGATTATTCGTCTTTTCCTATATTGAATCTAGAATTTCTCCCCTGACTGTCAGCAAGAATTCACACTCTAGGTTAGACAGAGGCCAGCCTTAATCCTGCTTGGCTATTATTGGATTATAAAATGGTATTTCTTCAATCTTCAGCTACATTCAGACCAGAGGTAAAGTTTTAGGCTCATCTTCAATTGTTCCTTGAAACAATGATACTTCCTGTAAGTGTCACATCCACACTCAGCTCATCTAAATCAGATTAATTCATGCCAGCCTGTTATTAAAGTTATAAAGTTACAAATACAGAACTTTTACACTTGGTGGAGGCACTGGTTGTGTTAGAGTCCTTTCTTATGATGCCTGGCTTATGTTTCCATACTCAGAGTTCTTTACCATCATCCAGAAATAAAGCTGACCTTGGAATAAAGCCAATGAAGACATGATGTCCTGACCCCTTTCACATGTTCTTTTTGCATCTTGGTTGAAAGATGTAGGAGGCAAGCTTTGGCGTATTTCATTTAGCATTTATGGCAATTCCATTTGGTGGCAAAGCTAGTATTTAATTAAACAGAGGGGAGACCTAATCAATCTTAGTTGTTCTTTCACCAGTCCATTTACCCATGTCAGTGCTTTGCTATATGTTTTTAAACACTTTGTCATTGTGTTTCACAATATCTTGCAACCTGTGTGGGAGGACATAGAAACCATGTATTTCTAAGCCAACTGAAGTAAAATGAATTGTGAGTTGGAAGTTGAAACAAGGCCACCAAGACTTCTTTTCTTTAATTACCTTTCTCGAATAGGAAAAAAAACTCTATACCATGACGGTTTCATTTATGATTCACTTAGAATGAATGGTCCCACATTATTATCAACAGCCTTTCTGAATTCATTTACCAAGATGGACCCTGAAGGTTCAGTTATTTGGAGTAAGGTTCCTTTTAGAGAACCTAGAATGTATTTTGGTATTAGGTCCCTTTTAATTGGCAAGTTTATGCATGATGTGCTTGTAGACTATGCATCTGTAGATATGCTTGATACAAATTCTTTGGTCCCTTCTTCAAAAAATAAGAAGAGAATAATCTCTCCCTCTCCCTCTCCCTCCCTCCCCACCTTTCTCTTTTACAGAGAGAGACAAACAGAGGGGGGAATGGCAAAGGATAGACTGACAGCAAAGGTTAATGTTTCAAAACAAGTCATCTTCCTCATAATCTCATGTCTAAAACAAAAGTATAGTCTGTATCACAGTGAAACAAAGCTGAGCTGAAATGATCTATTCAGCTGTGTACATCTTGGCAGTGAAATGGACATAATTTTGCCAATTCTATGAGGTTGCATGGAGATTCTTAATCCTTCCATTCCAATTTGTGTTTTTTTCTTAGACATTAGATTTTTGGCGGACTCTGAATGATTCCAACTAAGAGGTCATTGAGAAAAAATATCAACAACGAATGTCATGAGCATTGATTTTAACAATTATTGTGAGGTGTGTATAGGTATGACAAATAATTTCTGATACATTTCTGAAATTCTCAGATTCTCTGTGCCTGTGTCACTCTTTTATCCATATCTCCAAAAAAGGGTAACCAGATCAAAGCTGAAAAACCTTGGACACCAGAAAAGATACAGAAAAGTCATAACTATGGACAACTTTTGGCCCTCAGGCCTAATCCAACTTCTAGTCTCTATCTTCTATATGCAGGAATACCATCTCTGGGCTGGAAAATAGGGACAATCATTAGATGGCAGCTAAGAATCAGAATTTTTGGTATTTTGACTTCTGGTGGCATTTTCATCGAAGACGGATAGGAGACTGCAATTGTGCGCAGCTTTGATTCATGCTCTGCAGGTCGGAGGGTCCCAAATGGGACCAGATCCACCCTGGAGGGTGGTGAAAGAGAGGGACACCATCAGCTGGGTTGAGGGAAACCACATCTTCCCTCCATGGCTAGGTATACTCCCCTCAAAGACAGGCAATATCAGCAGTCTTTAATGGCTGCCCTGAAGGGAAGCTATCTGAGAACTAAGTTTGTGCTGGAGCAGTGAAGAAGTGGACAGTGTAGAGACATAATATATGAACATAAAAATACCCAGGAATTAAGATATAAATAATTTTTCAAAAAGGATTACAAAGCGGAGACCAGAGAGAGAGAAATGGAAATAAATGTAAGAGGATTTGAATTTTGACAGGAGCTAAATTGCAGGAGGAAGCTGGAAGAAAATTTGGATAAACATATGACTTTGGCACTAAATAGGCATAATTAAATGTTGAACTTGAATGTTTCATAAAGAAATAATAATTTGGACTTATTGAATTATTGAAACTTAAAACCTCAAACAAAGGGAAAAAAGTGGAAAGAAAGATGGAACTTGGATGTAACAGAGAACGCCACCTAATGGCAAAGGAAAATTTTAGTGACTTTTTAAAAAGTGCCTGTTTTTTTTTTTTTTCAAAATTGGAACTTGATACAAAATAAGAGGAACTTTGTTACAATAAAATAGAAACCATGAAAAGTGGAAAATGAAAATACAGAATATTAATATAAAAGAAAGAAGCATGAAGAAATTATCTTGGGACTGTTTGGTGATTTTGGTGCAAATTTAAATTTATGGATATTGGATTATTTGATGATTTTGGAAAAAACTTAAAGAGGAAGTAATACAAGCTGATTGTTGGAAATACACATCAAAGACACTAGTCAGATTAAATTACTGGACAATTGGTTTGGAGTTAAATACCAAAGAAAGGGATAAAGAAAATATAAAAGAAATATATACAAATGGCAGAACTTTTCTTGGAACTAAAAATGGAATTAAGAAATATAAAGGAAATGTTATATGAAAAAAATGAATCATGCTGTACTGCCTTACAATTAATAGAAATGGCAATTTTGGAGAACAAAGAACAACAAAGAGTGCCAGGAGGGGAGGAGCTGATCAAAGAAAAACCAGCTTCAATGAACAAATGGAACAATGAAGATTAACACGAAGGGAAAAAAGAATGGAAATTAAAACTTGGAGGTTTGAGGGGACAATTAAAAAGGGAAGTGTCTTGAAAACAAAATAAAGAAAAAGGAAACAGTAGAAAAGGAAATTATAGAAGAAAATTTTAAAGAAGGAGAGGGATAAAAATTGGAGTAAGAAACAGGGAAAAAATGAAGGAAAAAAGAGGTTATAAGAGAAAAAAAAAAAGAAAATAAGGAGATATGGAAACCAAACAAAAATGATAAGGAATTGTTTAGTTGGGAGACATAGAGATAATGGGTAGATAAAGATTAAAGAAAAGGGATTCTGCAAGGTAATGTGTTGTTATATATAAGAATGTAGTTTTTAAAAGCTAATGGAACTGATGTTTTTTTCTTTAATTGGCTTCTTTTTTAAGGATTATTGTTAATTTATATATGGACATATTTGAAATAAATGCAAAAAAATGGAAGCTATGATAAGAAGATGAATTATATTTAATAAAATAAAGAATACAGTTAAAATGAATTATGAGGATTCTAGTAAAAAGACTAATATCACTTTCTATAACTGAATAGATCAATATATTTGAAATAATAAATGAGCTAGAAAGTAATTTAAAGGGGAATAAACTGAGGGATGTATAAGATAAAAGGATGACACACTCTAATTAGTAATTAAAGGGGAAAATTTTTTGGAATTATTAGATTTAAGATGAAACTTACTGAAAAATGAAACAAAAGTATGTGATAAAATTGTAAATGTGACAGATAAAAGTATAAAGGAATAATGAATTTAGAATAAAAGATAAGAATGTTAGACTATAAAACAAGATATGAGAATATTTAAAGAAAAAGGAATTAAGATATAAATTGAAAATGGATTTAATAAGTGTAAAGAAAATAAGAATATTGGAGAAAATTTATTGGAAAATGGAAGTAATGATATGATATAGAATTGAATGTGAAAGATAAATATATACTAACATTATGTTTGTATTGAAGTGTAAAAACCTGGAACCATGTTGTTCACGGAAAGAGATGTTTTTAAAATCTAAAAATAAAAAAAATTGCAAAAAAAAAATCGGTTTTTTTTGCTGCCATCCAGTGGTCCTTTAGAGTTTTGCAGCATTGATATACTATGTAGGTAGTAATTTTCAGATTCAACTTAATTTTCTGTCAGTTTGGTCTGACAGAAAATTCTTGTACAGTACATAAAAAAATCATAAAATCTTTCTAAGGAATCATGACTGAACTTCATTTGGAAGAATTCTGAAAAGCCTCCTTGGTACTCCACATTTTCTAAAACAAAGTTTTCAAACTTCTGTTTTCAGTAGCCCTGCACAATTAGCTCTGAAGAAACCTTTTTAACAGATTTATTCCTTGAAGAAACTACAGACCAGATCTACTCATTCTATCACTCTGGCTTAGAGCAAAATTAAAGTACTGCTTGCTCCAGCAAGTAGGATTTAAATATAAAGAATGAAACAGAAATGCTGCTGCAGAAGAACCAACAGACATCACATTTATTTGTATGTTGTGATGTTCTCATGTTAATACATTTTATAGGCCTGGGAGTCATTGGCACAAGTAATTCATACTATTGGAATCTGGCATGCATATAAACATTACATAGTATATTTTAAGTTTACAAATAAAATGGAAAAAATCAACAAATAGTTACCTTGATGATGAATAAATATAACAACAACAACAATAACAACATCTGCCTATCCAAGTTCCTTGGGAAGAACTTGATAATAGCAATAGCATTTAGACTTATATACCACTTTACAGTGCTTTACAGCCCACTCTAAGCAGTTTACAAAGTCAGCATATCACCCCCAACAATTTGGGTCCTCATTTTATCCACCTTGGAAGGATGGAAGGCTGAGTCAACCTTGAGCCTCGTGAGATTTGAACTGCCAAATTGCAGGCAGCTGGCAGTCAGCAGAAGTAGCCTGCAGTATTGCACTCTAACCACTGTGCTCCTAAGTAAATAAAATGCCAAATTCAGTCTTAATATATGGCTGACTGTGAGACAAACCATAATGACCTACCAAGTGTGGCCTACTGATATAACAGGCCCATTTTAAAATAACTGTAGCACTAAGTTATAGCAACAACAAACAAGAAAGTACAGCAATAAAATTAATCTTGTTTTAGAAAAAAAAGTTGGTTTTCAACACTCCACCTCATGCTACCTGATAATACTACTCCTATCATACATTTAAGGGACTTCTTGGAAATAAGAAGAGATAAAACTGACCTCACTTCAGAAGGGAGAATGTGCCATAAAGTGGGAAGGTAAGTAAGACCTGCCTCCATAGGTCTGCCAACTGTAGTTTCCCGAGAGCTGCAGATAGGTCAAGGATAGATGCACAACTCCCATTTTGGAGTTGATGTCTTTGGAGATCATCTAAAATACTGCTTCCCTCTTATATCCAGGTTCTAATCCAAACTGAAACAAATCCAGATAATCCTTTTCATTCAAAGTCCTCAGAAGCTACTGCAAAGCCTACTTCTTAAAACATTCCCCCAGAAGGGGAGATTAGATACTGGGCAAAAATTACTACCACAATATAGTAGGATCCAGGGTTGGCTTCTAGAAAAGGGGTAAAACCAAAATCTCATTAAGACATAAAAACCCATCCTTCATTCAAGGAACAGTGAACCATTGCTAAAACCCACTCATACAAAACCACCCCTGAACTATTTTAACAAGCAGAAGGGGTATAGATTTAAACAGTAGGTAACCGAGCTTACAATCCTAAGGATCCTGTCTACTTTCTTAGATCTAACACATTCAAACAGTAATTGGACAAGACTTCTTTCCAGGCAACTTCTCTGCAACAAGTGACTGTGGGCCAGTCAATTTCTCTCAGCCCTAGGAAAAAGAAAATGGTCAAGTACTTCTAAAATAAACTCACACATACACTCACAAGAAAAAGAGTGAAATCCCCAAATCTCACTCTCTTTTTTCTGTGAATAAACTGCGAGTGCTGACTTTTATCTGTGGTGTTAGTTAAAATATAGGTTAGCCTTACCAGATTAAAATATTCTTTATTCTTAATATTAAAAAAAAGGATAGAATATTTCCCCTAAAGGAGAAATGGAGAAAAATCTTAACAAAGGCAGAAACCAGTCCCAATCTTCCTGCCACAGGAAAATAGCCTCAAGCAGAAGCTTGAAGAGATTGGTCTTTAGGAATAGAGATTTTGTATCCATTCAGAAAGACTACGGCTATTCATAAGCAAATAGCAACCAGAAATTGTAAATGAACAACATAATAGGCAAGGAGTCCAAACTGACAAGATTAGCTCAGACAAACAGGATTTGCCTGTAGAGCCAGCCTTGGCCCCTACATGACCCCACAGATTCCCACAGGAATCTGACAACAGCCATTAAAATATTGAAGGACATATTCTTGCACAGGAACAGGCATCTGAATCACAAGGCTCCAAAGAATGTTTAAAAGCCCACTACTCTCAACCCCATTTTGTCAGCCATCCCAGAAACATGATGCTGTCACTAGTTTCTGGCTACCAAATAAACAGAGAATTTCTTTCCTGCAGTCTGCCTCCATTATTATTTCCAGGCTTGGAACTGGACCAGATTTTTCTTCCAACAGTGGCTTCAAATGTTTTGTGAAATTGAAATGTTTTGTGCTTCTTTTCCTATTCTCACTCCCACTCTTTATTTAAAACTTTATCTGAAACAGGGAAATAATAATAATAATGGGGAGAAGCATTACAAATGAATGGTATTAACCGTTCCCCCGCCCCCAAAAAGTAAGAGCAAATACATTAAATCTTCACTGTTTCACAATAAGCATTTGTGTGGATGTAGTATTTTTGTCTTGCCCACTGCCACATGTAAAGCAAAACTAAAATGTGACACAAACTGTTTGGAAAAGGAAAAGACTGAGGGTCATGAGGAACCTTATATACTGTATCTTTGCCTTCACCCAGTATTATTATACACAGCAGCCACATGAACAGTCCTCATTGCTTCTTTCCAGAATAACGATTTATTTTTCAGCAAAGAAACTGCATAACATTTATATATATATGATACAAAAGTTCAAATAGTCCATGACATTTTTGGTTGTATTTGTTTGGAAGCTCTTGACAGCTGCTTCTTTTAAATGAACCGTAAAAATCTTGATTCTCATTCTAAGGAATGAACATTTTCCTTTCATCAGCTAACCAATTGTTTAGCAGCAAGCAAGTACTAATTTAAAGTGATATCTTGAGGTATGAAAGCATCTTTCCAGCTGTCAATTAAAACTCCTTAGCTTTGGTATGCCTAAGTGCTTTTGGTTATGTAAACTCAGAAAAGATAATTCCCGCCTCAACCTACAGGGGAAAGAAGAAGCACTCTTGTTCACAGAAAACAGGGTGTCAACTTATTCTCCAAAACATCTGAGGGCAGGACAAAAAGCAATGGATGGAAGCTCATTAAAGACAGATCCAATCTAGAACTAAGGAGAGATTTTCTGAAAGTGAGAAAAATTAATCAATGGAACAGCTTGTTTACCACAAACTTGGATTTTTTAAGAACAGACTGGACAACCATTTGTTCAGGATGATATAAGGATGATTTGTTCAGGATGATCAAACTTGTGTCATCATGGCGGTGTCATGTGACATATCTTTATTCCCCCCACCCTTGCTAAACCAGGTGTGGATGTGGCCAGAACATGACACATCCAGCCTGTGGGCTGGGAGTTTGATACCCCTGTTATAAGGTCTCCTGTCTTAGGCAGCTGGTTGGACTAGAAAACCTCCCAGGTTCCTTCTAGCCTTATATTCTATGATTATATATGGAACAAAGGGGGCACTGTTTTCTTTCTTAACCTGCACAGAGGACAAAAAAAATCATAAAGTCTTATTTATTTTATAATGGAAATAATGCTGTTATCTGCAAGTGCTATCACATAGCTGGAGAGAGTAGAGTCAGGACCTCACTCAGATCTATTGGGAATGCAAAATATGAATGGCAGAAGAATGTCATTGCCTGTTCTCTGGAATGTTCCCCACTATAAAAATCCTCAGTTTTTCTTGCCTTAAGACCTTGTCTCTACCTCTAGGCATTAGGGCCACTTGATTAGTTATTTAGTTATATGCCTGATTGCATTTTATGTTTTGCATTTATATTTTGTTTTCGTTTATTGTTCAATGGTAATTTCTTTTTTGATTTGTTTTCATGCTTTGTGCCACATGAAGTCACAGTGTTTGAGTTGGATTATACTGGATTGTAAATGTTTTAGATAAATATAGAACAAAATCCTAGAACTAATTTCTACCATCTAATGGTTTATGCCAGGGGTGGGCTTCAAAAATTTAGCAACTGGTTCATTGCCCGGTTGCTCAGTGGGTGTGGCCATGGTGGGCGTAGCCTAGTCAGTTTCCTGCACCATGAGGGGGGCATTTTTGAGCTTTTGGGAGGGCAAAAATGGCCTCCCGGGCTCCAGAGGCTTTCTTTGAGCCTCTGGAAAGCCCATTTCCTCCCTCCCTAGGCTCTGGAGATTCTCTGAAGGCCAGAAATGAGCCCATTAAAATTAACATCTGTTCACCTGAATTGGTGCGAACCAGTAGCAGCCCACCCCTAGTTTATGCACTGTAAAGATGAAATCCTATTCAAGATGTCGTAGATTTTTGAGAACAGCCTGGAGTTCCAAATCAGGCCTGAGGACCAAATGTTCTCCATCCCTGAATTTAAAAAAGCCCAGTATTAAAATAATCTCTTTTGGTTATTTCACCTACGCTCCATAACCCTATGCACTTATGGGAAAAATAGAAGTGTAGGACCTCAAATTCATATCTATTCCTTAAGGAATTCAGGTTTGTCAGTTTCCTTTCACTAAAGCAAATACTTAATTCTGCTTTCAGATTATAATATTATGATTTCTTCCACACATACTATTATTGCTTTAATGAAATTGTCTGCTAAAGGACATCATTGCACTCAATGAAAATATCTGCAATGTTTTTAGACTTATGGTTGTATTGTGGCTTTTACATGAGGCAGGATCACAACATATCAAGATTTTCACATGGAAACTGTTCACTCTGAATTTGTGTCTTTCAAGCAGCCAGTTTTGAGTGACATGAGCAAAGAGTATAACAAGATCATATGGAGCACTTGTATGTCAAGGGCAATGCACCTGAATTGAACTTCTGTCTTTGTGAAATCTAGAAATGAAATAGAACTATCACAGTCTCATTGAAGTCAAGGACAACATACAACAATTACTGATAAATAACAATGTTACTCTGAAGGCAGAGATGTCTATGGCTGAAACTGCCTTTCTTTGTTCCAGACTCTCAAGAATAAAAGTTTGCAGCCTATACTCACATTAGAGCACTAGCTACTCATATTTATTCTTGGGTTGATCAGTGGCTCCACTATTGATGATCTTGGCCTGTCTTACTCAGTTCTTGTCATTCCCTTGAAACTGGCTGATTAATTTATCATCCAATTTCATTAAGCTTTTGGACATTCTCCTTTACATTTACTACTTATGGGTTATCTAAAATTACCTGACTTTACCTGTGTCTCAACTTAATCTTCAGCTGCTTGCCTCCTCTATCAAATATCCACTTACTTGGTTTGTTTGTTTGTTTATCTGTTTCAGAAGCATCACAATTAAAATAACGCATATTATATGACATAAAATTTAAAATACAAGATTGAAATATATAGAAATTAAATAGATCTACCTGAGAAACTAGCTACATTAATTGCATTCTGTTGTGCAGCCATGAGCTCCTCACATGTATACTGATCAGATCAAAAGGGCAATATTCATATGTGTTATCTGCATGTCACCACAACTGTAAACAGCAAAAGTAATCAGATAACTCCATTTGTTGACAGTGTCTCTGGATCTTGTATCTGTGCACAATCTATTCAATGATTTCCATACTTACCAGCTTCTGGCAGACCCAAGTGCCAGCTCCTCCATTGGTTCCATCAATGGTTCTTTGTAGCTGTTGGTTCTTTGTAGCTCTCCATAGATTCACTCTACTTTCAAATTCATAAGTCTTCTGTTGATCTAAGGAAGCTTTTCCTGGATTTTATTATCTGCTAAGCTAGTTGTGGGCTATAGAGAGGATATTGATGATTTGAGTGTCTCTGTATGATGCTACTTCTCTATAAATAGCAGGTGGGGCAACCCTGGCTAGGTGAAGATCTTATTTAGAGGATAACTTGATTATCCTCTAGATCACTTGGTTACTAGAGTACTTGGTTAGTATACCTCTGGCTGTTTTCCATAGACCAAAACATGTAAGAAATAGGTAGTATTTCTATTTTGCTATGAAGATCTGGCTAATGCTTGCATGGGAATACTAATAGGAAAATCCTCATGTAACAGCCAATGAAGTCAAATGACAGAAGGCAAACAATACATAAGTTGCTACATGCACACATGTTAATGCAACTTACCTTTAAAAGAAATCATAAATACTTTGACTTTATCAATGGTCTCTTCAGTATAAGACTGCAGCCTTCCATATACATTTGATGTAGAACATTATTAAATGTAGTCAGAATTATGTCACAATACAGTTAGGCAAGATAGAATAAATCTTCACTGTCTGCATTGCTTTTAATTTTTTTAAAAAGAAAAGTTGCATAGAAAACATTGACATTTGTTTCTTTCACAGTTTTTCCTAACACATGTAGTTGCTAATGTAAATTTCCCAAGAAAACTTTTTTAATGCAAATTTCCCTGATGTGATTTTTTTTTACATAAATTTCCCCCATGCAGTGTTTTAAACTGTAAATTCCCCAGGATAAGATCTGGGCTTCACTCTCTCTTTCTCTAGATATATGCATACTACATACACACACTATCCATTTTCTACTTAGCTTTCAAGAATAGGTTTAACTTTTGGATACATTCGATAAATAGTGGAAGGGTTGTTTTCTTTTCTTTTTTCAGTTTCAGATGAACATCAAAGAATTCCACTTTTGGAGATCATATACACTATGCTAGGAAGATCTTGCAAATTTGCTCTTTCAGTAATCTACCTACTGGATAGCAACTTCCTTTTACATCTCTAATTCTTAATGGATATGGAAAGCAAAATAAGGTGGAAATGCCTTGCTGATGTTTCAAAATCAATCGCTCTATTGCAGGAAAAGTACTTAATTCAATAAGTAACAAAAGCATTTGGAGAGATTCAATAAAACACATTTCACTAGCCTCACCGCTACAGCGATCACTGACCTGCTCACCAAAATAAAGAAAAAAAGTTCCAAAACACAAAAGGTTAGAGATTATATTTTCTCTGAAAATACATACATATAAATTATAAAGACACTAAATTATAACATGATCTTTGCAGCCAGAGTGTACTCTAAGATAAGAACATGAGATAGATCTGGTATGGGCTGAATTAGCACTTTAAATTCTACATTCTGACAGTCTCCAAATCCACCCTTTTATTTTGATACCAGCACCATTTAAGGTAGGAGTGTCAAACTCAAGGCCCAGGGGCTGGATTTGGCCTGCGAGGTGCTTAGATCTGGTCCATGGGGCTACCCTGGAAAGAGCAAAAGACCGGCCCACTGTGCCTCTGCCAGCAAAAATGGAGCTTGGGAGAACAAACTCCATTTTCACTGGTAGAAGGTTGCAGGAAGTCATTGCAGCCGAAAATGGAGCTCAGAAGCCTGTTTTCACTGACACAGCACTTGGGCCACAAGAGGCGCCTCAAACATGAGTGGTGTTGAACTAGTCCCGCCCACCCTGGCCCCCCAAAGTTAATAAAATTGAGTTTGACACCCCTAATGTAAGGTAAACAATGTATTTTATTATACCTATATATTTATTTCCTTCAAAGCACAGAAAAAGATTTTTATTATCTATCTCCTTTCATTTCAGGCTGTGCCCATTCATCTGCTCAGTCTAATACACATTTCAGAACCATAAGGGAAGGGTAGAATATAATTTGTCTTTCACACTGCATACCTCCTGAACTTTGGCTAAGCTGACTAGGACATATGGAGCTGCTTATCCCTGATGTATTGTACAATAGTATACTGTCACACTTATGTGAAGAATTGCAACCTTAGATAAAATTTATCATAAATGTTTGGGAAATAAGAATTGAAAAAAAATGCTATAGAGTACATATTTTACTACAATAATATTTTGGGGGTGTAATTTGGGTATTTATAAAGTGACAACTGCTTTTCTTTTAGAGGGAAAATACTCAAGCTTTAAAAAAAAAAATCAAGTGGTATCTTTGTAAACAGCCAGAATTTTTTTAAAAAGATCCTGTCATTTATTATCCAAAATATAATTTAAAATAATGTTCCAGAAGGCAATGGAAACATCAGAAAGCTTCTCACTCTTTAAAAGAATAAATATATATTTTCAATTTTGCTTAAAATTAAACAATTAGTGGTGAATGTGAGTCTGGTATTTCTCAATAGTGAAACAAAATTTGTATAAAAACTGATTAACAGCCCCATGCAATTACAAAGGCAAATTTTCTTCACAAAACACAATTAAATTATTTTGTTTCATCTTTCTAAAATTTCCCAGAATTTTCACAAATTCAGCAATGCAAATTCTAGAGAAAAAAAAACTTGCATCATTAAGAAATTGCCAGTGGGTCAGACATGCTTAGTTATCTGTATTCCAAATCAACTTTTCCTCTTTAGATCCAGATACTTCTCAACTCTAAGCATAAGTTCTTAGGAAACACATTAAGACACTGAATAGCAAAACATCTCATAAAAAGTATTCCTAGACACATCTTCTGAAGGATTACTTGTTCCTATTGCTAGTAAAAGATAAAGTTCCTTTTAAGATTAGTGTGATTCTTAGTGACTTTTGATCACCATGGAGGTGCAGTGATTGGAATGCAGTACCGCAGACTAGCTCGCTTCTCATTCCAGGAGTTCGATCCTGACCAACTCAAGGTTGACTTCCATCCTTTCAAGGTTGGTAAAATGAGGACCCAGATTGTTGGGAGCAATATGCTAACTCTATAACCTGCTTAGAGAGGGCTATAAAGCGCTTTGGAAAAAGTGCAAAAAGAGCAATTAAGAAGATTAAGGGCCTGGAGACAAAATCATATGAAAAACAGTTGCAGGAATTGGGTTGGGCTAGTCCAGAGAAAAGAAGTACTAAGGGTGACATGATAGCAATATTCCAATATTTTATAGGCTATCAAAAAGAAGAGGGGATCAACATTTTCCAAAGCACCAGAATTACAAGAAACAATGGATGGAATCTAATCAAGGAGAAAAACAACCTGGAATTAAGGAAATTAACCACTGGAACAGCTTGCTTTCAGAAGTTGTATAGGTGCTTTTAAGAAAGTTGTATAGGCTTGTAAGAAAAGACTGGACATCCACCCATCTGAAATGGTATAGAGTCTCCTGCTTAAGCAGGGGATTGGGCTAGAAGACCTCTAAGATCCCTTTCAGCTCTATTCTAATTGATAGGAATGTGATTATTGTCAGTGTAATATTAACAAAGATTGATGGATAAATCCTTATTACAATCTTCTTCTTTAACTGCCATGTGTGGATGCTTGAGTTTATGTGTGTGTATGCAGATGCATTTATAATATATATATATATATGTGTGTGTGTGTGGTGTATATAAGTCTAAGTGCTTATAGCTGTTGCTATTGCTATTACTTCTCCATTTCTTGGCATCTGAGACTGAGTCTTTGTAAAATCAGGAAATTCCAACTAAAATTTCAAAGAGGACCATGGTAGAGATTGGGAATCAAAATGGGCCTTGAAGCCAATTTTGATCTTAGATATTTACAATGGGAAATAAGTAAGCAATGTTTTTTCCCATCAGTTCTCAACTGCTAGGAAAATCCCAAATGGATACTGATTTTGTCTGAACACTCTACCTGAAGTAGTAAAATGCTCGTTAATTATTCTATTATTAATAGAGTTACTCAGATTATGATTAAATCTGAATTAAAACCATGGCATCTTAAAAACACAGATTTGAACAGTTTAAAATGGATGAACTTTATACATGTATGTATGTATGCTCTCTCTCTCTCTCTCTGTGTGTGTTTGTGTGTATCTGTGTATATCTGTGTACTATATACTTCTTCAGTTTTTATTAGATTGTTATAGTAGTGTCAGAATCCTTTAGAGTACAGTTTAAATCTTGTGTCAATAACTTTCTTTTTTATTCCTTGGTATCTGTCAACATTATTTTTTTATTGCTTCTGCAGTGGAACTACACCAAATAATCATCATCTAGTAATATCTGATTTAAAGTTATGAGAAGGCATTATGGCTGGTATTCTCTTGATTCATAGGATTTGATTAATTACATAGTTCATTTGGATTGTTAAATTGTTTTATTGAAAACATAAAGAAAAAAAGCACCAGCAGTTTTGTTTAGTTAGCTTTCCTTGACAAACAAATTGTGTTGTGAAATATTTTTTTGTCCCAAGCCTTAATTGAGAAGTAGTTTCAACTGAAAAGAAAGAACATTTGTTTTCTTTTTCCTGGCTCAAGCCTAAAACAACTCTATATTTGCAGATAATCTTCTTATCTGCAGATTATGATGAGAACCTATGCCTGCACAACTCTATTTCTAGCCTTAATTATTTCTTAATTTTTGATTTAGGAAAGGGCTTACAAAGATTGGTGGCATTTCTCTTTTTTGTTTTAGTCAAGCTGGCAGCTAGCTTTTCTCTGAGTGGTAAGACTTTGAACTACTTTGTTCCCTCAGGAACATCTGTGCAGAGCAAATAAGATCCTGAGACACATCCCCGCTTCAGCATTCTTCTCTGGATTGTACCTAATAATTTTCTTCAGGAAATGTCTCCAAATTTGCTCTTGAACCAATAAACTTCAGTAGTATAAATACCACCCAGTTTAAGTCAGGTTCACCAGACCATATTGTTCTTTATTAAAACCACAGATTTTTTTTTTCAACCTCCAGAGCTTCTAAATGCACCTTCGCTGCCAGCTAATACCATCTTCCCAGCTTTCCTCTTTTTCTTCTCTCCGGAGACCTAAACTCAACTTGAATTTTTATTATTATCAAGGATCACAAAGTATACACAGCACAAAAAGAAATATGTGGACATAAAATTAACATTAGTCAGAGAAATCAGTTGATGAAAACACTCCTTGTTACATATTGATTTGTATCTAATAGTAGGAACTTGAGGTAAAGCTCATTTATTGTTGCAAGATTAATGGTAGATGGGGTTTTCATGATTCCACATAGTAATCCAGTACAGAAGAATATCTCCCCCCATTCTCCTTCCATCCCCCCCTCTCCCCCCACATGGGCATAAATATTTGTGCATAGGAATTTTGTAAAATAAAAACAAAATACATTTGCCTTGGAAGTAAAAATAGTGTGTAATAGAACAGTTTGTCAATGAATGAAGAATATATAAGCTCATGTCATCTTCACAATATCATGAAAATTATGCCACCACAACTTCTGTAATTTAAGATAAATTGTTAACACCTATAACTCCTTATAAACTGGGAAGAATATTGAATCTAGCATAAGGCCAGCCAGAGTTTTTTAAAAATTGTCATACTGATTTGAATGAAAGTGCTAATGCAGGTGCTTAACAGTTCCTCTTGATAATATTTTTCCTTTAAAAAAATAAGGGAAAAGAGATCCTTGAAATAAAGATTGACTTGTTATTAGCATTATAGCTTTCTTCCAGGTTATTTTGTGTTTCCAGTCTAGCCTCTCATTAAAATAGCATTCAGATGAACTCTAGCTTATTTTTTGAGTCCAATCAAGATTGTTTCACCTGCTAGTGAAACCCTACATAAACCGTAATATTGTTTGGACTATGAGTTTAAAATGTGTTTGAAATCTTCAAAGGTTATTTTCTTCATTAAGTACTGTTACCCTCCCCCCCTTTTTATGTAATTGCATTCCTGTGTAGCAACTGAAATATGGCTATGCAAAAAAAATTAAGAAGCTATGAAAACCCAGGATAGTCTTTGATATTGTTATTTAATTTTTTGTGATCCAAAGGAAGAAACAGAAAACATATGGTGAAAGGTGAATAAGTGAGGAAAACGGTATTGTAAAAGAAGTCACTTTGTCATATGCCTTCTGCCCTTCTCCAAATTATACGAAATTAAATATCAAAGAGAATCCTTAGAAGTAGATAAATATTACAGTCTGATTAAGATACGAGACTCAAGGTTTCTATTTGAGTGATTTGGGGATACATATTTTGCAAATGTAAAAAGGACAATGTTTCTTTAAGCACATGTTTTTATAAGTTTTTTTTTTACTGACAATGTTTTGAGAGACAAATTAGTGTGGTATATAAATGTGAATGTTGGACAATAGCTAAAATTTTCAAAGGATAATACTCTTTTGAATTATACATCTAGTACATGAAATTTGAGAACTGGGCAATGCGAATGGATTACCTGTGCCCTCATTAAAGTGAAAAGACTGTTATTACAACATGGGAAAGTGTGTATGGCCCCACTTACTCCGTGGATTGAAAACTTGATTATGCTTGCTGCTTATGAGCAGATTGCCTATAGATGTAGACTTTGTATGGATAAGCGTAATAAAATATGGGACTCATGTTTACAAAATACAGTAGGTTAAATAAAACATGACAGTTATATAAGAATTACACACACACACACACACACACAAACACTTGCATAATCTGTAAACTTCTCAGTTGCCTTTAGATGAGATGGGCAGCACACAAATCCAATAAATAAATAAATATGTTTTAGTAGATAATTATATAGAGAGAATTGTAATAGTTTACCATTGTAGTGACATATACTTTTTATTTTTTTATTTTTTGTTGTATATTTTCATTTATTTTTAAGTGTTTTTTTGATAATGTATGGTTTTTTTTTTGGTTCATTTTCTTCTGTTACTTTAAAAGCAACAAAAATAAATTTTAAAAAATCATTTGTTTGACTGCATAACTGCATAATTACTATCAGGCCATTTATTTTCTCAATTATGTTATTCAATGTGAAAAGAAAGAATTTAATAATATTGCCATTGGGCAGATATTATGTGTTTCTTATTATATCTTGTAGAAGTTATATGAAACATTGTTTTGAAAATAGTTTACCAGAAATAGAAAACTTAATGTCTAACTCTATCAATGCTCAGCATGGACCAATTTTTAAAGCTTAATATTACAGTTAAGTACAAAATACAAAAAAACCTCAGAATCTTTTAGCTAGCCCAATGCCCTCTAGAATTCCTTTTGGAGAAGAGCTGTTCAATATATAATTTTGTGTGTCTCAAGTTCAAGCTGCAATGAGAAATCTAATGTTTTGATAATTATGAAGCATGTTAAGACTTCCTGTTATGAGTGCTAAAGTACCATATCATGAACACTGATTTACAGACCCATATTTGTTATCTTGTTAATCTTCTTGGAGATTATAGATTCTAATGCTCATGGCTTGGAAAATCTATGTTAAATTTAAAATATTGATTTCTACTAAATATCAGCTTTCTAACTTAGATAGATAGATAGATAGATAGATAGATAGATAGATAGATAGATAGATAGATAGATAGATAGATAGATAGACAGACAGACAGACAGACAGATCGATCATGGATTAGCTTTGTTTCCAGATTCAATACAATCAGTACATCATATCTGAATGCATGAGTGGTTCCCCTTCCATTTATTTTAAGTTGCTTTAAGTGATAATGAGATAATACAAGCTCACACTTAATGATTAGTAGATTTGGTGTGCTTGTGAGATTTGAGTTTATAATCCACTCATCTGAGATACAAAACATTCTGTACACTATGCTTTCAGCATTTCAGAAGGCAGTTAAGAATATTTTTAATGGTCCTTTGGTGTAGGATAAAGATTACAACTTTACATAGCATTTATTCTGAAGCATCTTCTTTTTAAATTCAAATTTTATTTTATTCAAAAAACGATTAAAATAGAGAACTCCAAAAAATTAAAGAAAACAACAAAAACAAGCAATATTCTAAAAATACATTGAAAACAAAAACAAAAACTATACACATATTATCCCCCCAGTTAAATACTGATTAATGCATTACTACAAAATTAATTTCCTACCTCTTGTGAAATAGGCCCCAAAATTTTAAACTACCAAATCCATTTGCAAATTACCAACCTGTCATCTATATTCTATATTAATGTCAAAATAGTTAACAGGGAGAACAGTAATAACAAACAAAGAAAAAATAATGTCTCAAAATCCTCTGTTAACAAACTATTATTGCAAACAACATGCATAGAATTTCCCAAATCATCCCAAAGGTTAACAGTAATTTGTCTTGGATCAAATATCGATGTTTATTTTAACATGTCATTTCTTATCAATTGTTGTCTGATTAAATATAAGTTCAATTTCCAAAGTTGGTCTATCTTCCCAACAAGTCCAGATAAAATGGGTTCCCCATTAAGTATGATAAATTCATTCATTCCCATGTCCTTCAATTCTCCTATGTAAAGCCAATTTGCTTCTCTATTCAATACAATTTCTGCGGTTGTAAAAGACTGCAGGTTTGAACTTCAAAGAGGTACATGACTTCAGCTCAGTTAATTCAAAGTTTATAGCGTCCCAATTTTTTCCAACAGATTAATTAGTTCCAAATCACATTCCTTTTGTGAATCAAATTTCAGAACAACATGCCTCTGAATATTTTCCATAGTCATTATTATTTCATCAAACTTTTTAAATAAGCTTTCAACTAAAGATTACATGTTACCAAATAGTCATTTCAGCCAGCCCTGTTTGTTTATGATCTGATCTATTGTTACTCTGTGTAAGGAAACAAAGAATACTGAAGTAAAATAAAATAAAATAAAATAAAATAAAATAAAATAAAATAAAATAAAATAAAATAAAATAAAATAAAATAAAATAAAATAAAATAAAATAAAACAAAACAAAACAAAACAAAACAAAACAAAACAAAACAAAACAAAACAAAACAAAACAAAACAAAACAAAACAAAACAAAACAAAACAAAATAAAATAAAATAAAATAAAATAAAATAAAATAAAATAAAATAAAATAAAATAAAATAAAATAAAATAAAATAAAATAAAATAAAATAAAATAAAATAAAATAAAATAAAATAAAATAAAATAAAGGATATGTGAATCCAAAGTTAAAAGTTTTTTTTTTAAAAAAAGCTCCAAATATTTTGCAATAAACTACAAAAACCCTGTGGTGAAAGTCTAATATTGATGTAAATCAACTAAAAATACTTCAGAATCCAAGAACATACTATATTTCCATATGGGGAAGCAAAAGTTATCAAAACAACAACATAAATCAAAAGAATCCAGCAAAGTTAAAGTTGGTCAGCATTCAACCAGCCAGTCAACTTTTAAAGACAAAAAAAGGTAAAGCAATAAATTCAAAAAGTGAAAATGGAAACCAAGGCATGCTTAGAAAACAAAACTGTGGAAGCATCATCACTTGAGACTTTCAAGAAGAGATTGGACTGCCATTTGTCAGAAATGGTGTAGGGTCTTCTGCTTGGTGGGGAGTTGGACTAGATGACCTACAAGGTGCCTTCCAATTCTGATTATTTGTTAATCTGATAAATTCTGAAAGGAAGATGGGTGCCCTGATTTTATAACCGCTTCCAAAGGGAACTGGAATCTTCCAGACTGCTCTTCCCAGATGGGCCCACAGCTGTCCAAAAATGCTTCCATTCAAACCCAGGGAGCAGCACTGTCAGAAAACCAGCTCTGGCAGCAAAATCATTGGCAGGAAAAGGAAAAAAAAATCCTACTGTTCAGCAGCCATTTTGGGACAGGGGAGTGTCCTCAAGCATCTTCTTTTTTCTTATTCTGCTTGAATTAACCAATCCAGATTTCTTTCATCTCTGATCATGTTACATTTTAATGAACCTTCTTTTACCCCAATCAGCGGTTTTCCATTTGTCAGTCCATGAGACAGCTCCCATTTATTGTCTTGAACAATATTACTATAAAATTTTAAGATTATGAAAACATTTTCCAGGAAAAAGAAGTATGACAGGATGCTAAGCCTTTGTTTTACAGGTGTCAGTTGAGTGATATAGAAATTCAGTGCAATTTAAACAATTGTATTAAATGATAATTTAAATCCTTCTTTTTTTAAAAAAAAAAAACCTTAAATGGTATGACTTTGCATAATTTAAAGCATTGTTAATTAAATTATTTAAATAAATAACCCAGGGAAAATCTCTCCAGGGAATAAAAAAAATATTGGGATTTTTCAGGAAAGCTTATTGATGGGTTTTTTAATGGGTCATCATTAAAATGCATATGGTGAAGAGTATGCTGAATGGAATGCGGGCTTAGATCTGGGCCATGGGGTTGGCTTAGAAACAGCAAAGGTCTGGCCTGCAGTGCCTCTGCAAGCAAAAATGGAGCTTGGTTCCGGGCCCCCAGGCTCCGTTTTCACTGACAGAGGGCTGCAGGAGGCCATCATGACTGAAAATGGGGTATTTGAGCATGCAACAAGGGACAGGAAAGGAGAAAGGGAAAGAGGAAAGACAAAGAAAAAGAAGCAAAGATGAAAAGAGAGCAAGGAAGGAAAAATAAGGAAAGAGAGGAAGGAAAGAGAAGAGAAGAGAAGAGAAGAGAAGAGAAGAGAAGAGAAGAGAAGGAAGGAAGGAAGGAAGGAAGGAAGGAAGGAAGATTGTAATGAGAGTGAGGAATGGTCTCATGGAAGTCCTGCCTTAGCATTTGGCCACCACAAATTCTGCCAACACAAGTGATTTTAGTTGGCCATGCCCACTATGGTTATGCCTACACCCAACCACACCTACCCCCAACCCTCCAAGGTGAAACACAACCTTGATGTGACCCTCAGTGAAGCCAAATTTGACACTTCTGGACTAGAGTTAAGGATATAGAGATTTGCCTTTTGCTCTCTCTTTTTTGATTACATATTTTTTTAAAAAAAGATAGGCTATAATTAAGAAAGTACCAAAAAGGATGTGGAGCAAAATGTCTTCAAGGAAAAACAAAGAAAGCCCAGTTGCCTTTTGAAAAAGCATCTTTCGGACAATTGCAGAAGTTATACAGATTGGAATGGGGAATGGAGATCCTAGAAAACAAGGTGGAAACAAAAGCTAGAGAAATGAATGAAACCTTGGATGTGGCATCACTGGAATCAAGAGAGGAAAAAACTCATCTGAGACTGAGAATAATTTTTGAACAACCTTGGTGTTAAAAAGTGGACCAAGGTTATAGTGCAGTTTGGCTTCGGGTAAATGGATGGCTATCATTTATTAGGAAGCTAGGTTTCATCTGGGTGCCTGGTTGAGGTGTGTTTGAGCTGGAGGTACGGGGGTCTGTTTGTGCCCAGGTGTTTGCTTGGCATGTAGTGTGGAGATTTTTTTGTTTGTGAGTGCAGGCTTCCAGATAATTGACAGTCTGGTGGAATCATCTTTTCTATTCATGCTTCCAGGTCTTTTTTCAATCTCTATGGCTTCTCTGATAATTCTGTAGCTGGGCTTTTCTATAGTGGCTAGGGTTTTGGTGCCATTGAAGTCAATGCTTTGATAAATGATAGCCATCCATTTACCCAAAGCCAAGCCTCACTAAAAGCCTCCAATATAGGAAACACAATGTTGCCAGCCAATCAAGACAAAAAAATGCTACAAAACAGACAGAAGATATTAGAAACATCAATCAAGCAGAACACAGCAAACTCCAAGACCAATAAACACAGACCAAGACTCCCAATCAATCAGGATGAAGAAAAAAAATATTCTAACACAGCAGGAGGCTAGCAGCAAATTTAAAACAGAAACGACTGTGAAAGCCTGACTCACAGATGAACACAATATACAAGCCTGATGATGGAAGATGAGATTCTGCTGCAACATCACTACAACTTTAAAAGCACAACTATAATGACATGGGAAAATACCTGAACAGAGCTGAATACCATATATATATATATATATATATATATATATATATATATATATATATATATATATATATATATATATATATATATGTGTAAGGTTTTTAAGCTGATAATTTTAAATAATAAATAAGGGAGACTAGTATAGATCTATTTCGAGCTAGTTAGCTCTCTTCAGCTAGCCATACCCTTACTGGGATTCGAACCAGGGAAGTATTACATGTGAGGCAGTTGTAATTGCCACTACACCACTGGCTCTCTCCTTATCAGCTCAGGCAGGGGAATAAGTATATACTTTGTATTACAACACCCTGTTAAGCCCCAATTAAGGGAGAAAGCATACTGCTTTCTTTTCTGTCTTTCGGCTCATCACCAGAGACCATACCGACAGAAAGCTTTTTGTTTCGTTGCCTTTTGTTTACATGTGTGTAAGGTTTTTAAGCTGATAATTTTAAATAATAAATAAGGGAGACTAGTATAGATCTATTTCGAGCTAGTTAGCTCTCTTCAGCTAGCCATACCCTTACTGGGATTCGAACCAGGGAAGTATTACATGTGAGGCAGTTGTATGCCACTACACCACTGGCTCTCTCCTTATCAGCTCAGGCAGGGGAATAAGTATATACTTTGTATTACAACACCCTGTTAAGCCCCAATTAAGGAGAAAGCATACTGCTTTCTTTTCTGTCTTTCCGGCTCATCACCAGAGACCAGACCGACAGAAAGCTTTTGTTTCGTTGCCTTTTGTTTACATGTGTGTAAGGTTTTAAGCTGATAATTTTAAATAATAAATAAGGGAGACTAGTATAGATCTATTTCGAGCTAGTTAGCTCTCTTCAGCTAGCCATACCCTTACTGGATTCGAACCAGGGAAGTATTACATGTGAGGCAGTTGTAATTGCCACTACACCACTGGCTCTCTCCTTATCACTCAGGCAGGGTAATAAGTATATACTTTGTATTACAACACCCTGTTAAGCCCCAATTAAGGGAGAAGCATACTGCGTTCTTTTCTGTCTTTCGGCTCATCATCAGAGACCATACCGACGAAAGCTTTTGTTTCGTTGCCTTTTTTCATGTGTGTAAGGTTTTTAAGCTGAATAATTTTTAAATAATAAATAAGGGAGAGACTAGTATTCTATTCGCGCTAGTAGCTCTCTTCAGAGACTACGCGGAAAGCTTTTGTTGTTGCCTTTGTTACATTGTGAAGGTTTTAGCTGTATTTTAATATAAATAAGGGAACATATGATCTTTTGAGGACTCTCTCAGGCACCTAGGATTCGACAGGAGTATTACATGTGAGGCAGTTGTAATTGCCACTACACCACTGGCTCTTCCTTATCAGCTCAGGCAGGGGAATAAGTATATACTTTGTATTACAACACCCTGTTAAGCCCAATTAGGGAGAAAGAATACTGCTTTCTTTTCTGTCTTTCGCGCTCATCATCAGAGACCATACCGACGGAAAGCTTTTTGTTTCGTTGCCTTTTGTTTACATGTGTGTAAGGTTTGTAAGCTGATAATTTTAAATAATAAATAAGGGATACTAGTATAGATCTATTTCGAGCTAGTTAGCTCTCTTCAGCTAGCCATACCCTTACTGGGATTCGAACCAGGGAAGTATTACATGTGAGGCAGTTGTAATTGCCACTACACCACTGGCTCTCTCCTTATCAGCTCAGGCAGGGGAATAAGTATATACTTTGTATTACAACACCCTGTTAAGCCCCAATTAAGGGAGAAAGCATACTGCTTTCTTTTCTGTCTTTCAGCTCATCACCAGAGACCATACCGACAGAAAGCTTTTTGTTTCGTTGCCTTTTGTTTACATGTGTGTAAGGTTTTTAAGCTGATAATTTTAAATAATAAATAAGGGAGACTAGTATAGATCTATTTCGAGCTAGTTAGCTCTCTTCAGCTAGCCATACCCTTACTGGGATTCGAACCAGGGAAGTATTACATGTGAGGCAGTTGTAATTGCCACTACACCACTGGCTCTCTCCTTATCAGCTCAGGCAGGGGAATAAGTATATACTTTGTATTACAACACCCTGTTAAGCCTCAATTAAGGGAGAAAGCATACTGCTTTCTTTTCTGTCTTTCGGCTCATCACCAGAGACCATACCGACAGAAAGCTTTTTGTTTCGTTGCCTTTTGTTTACATGTGTGTAAGGTTTTTAAGCTGATAATTTTAAATAATAAATAAGGGAGACTAGTATAGATCTATTTTGAGCTAGTTAGCTCTCTTCAGCTAGCCATACCCTTACTGGGATTCGAACCAGGGAAGTATTACATGTGAGGCAGCTGTAATTGCCACTACACCACTGGCTCTCTCCTTATCAGCTCAGGCAGGGGAATAAGTATATACAAAGTATATATATATATATATATATATATATATATATATATATATATATATATATATATATATATATATATATGCATGCATGCATGCATGCATGCATGTATGTATGTATGTATGTATACACACTCATATAAAGATTAAAAAGCCTTTATGGAGTTTTTGCTGAAAATAGTTGAAAAAGAACTGGGTGATTTTTGTGTTTGTTAAAATTAAAAAGACTTAAATAACAGGAAAGAGGAAATATGTGTGAAATTTTAAAACAAGGGTAGAGAAAATATATTTGTTTATGACTACTTGTGAAGAAAATTGAAAGTTGCTTTTTTAAATAAAAATAAATAAAACTTGCTTTTTCTGTATTTTTCATTTTTTTTCTCTTTTATGTATTTTTCATATTTTTTGTGTGTAAAAAAATCAATAAAAATTGTAACCAATCTTCCCAAAATGGAGTTTATGACATGTTGAAGCTTTGCTTTAACTTTTTTTAATGCAGCATTCCCAGAAGAGGCTAACTTTGTCAAGGAACCATGCCGATAATGCTGACATCCAGAAAAGCAAGAGGTTGCTGGATGATGGCAGTTTTATTCTTTAGTAAGGTATTTTCAAACTTTTTAAGACACATTTTTTTCAGATGGAGCAGAAGAATAGTTCACCTTTTTATACTTAATTTGTTCAGGAATGGAATGGTGCCATGAATCCCTTTCTTTATCCACATATTTCTGCCTGAAGAGATATTCAGGAAAAAAAATATTGCTTAAATTCTGAAGTGATTTGGTTGGTTAATACTACAAAAATGGAAGCAACTTTCTTTGATGCTTCTCTATTAAAGCTGAGGCTTGTTTTATAATTGAATCAAATCTTAATCATTAAACTCATTGGATCTTAAACTTAAATACATTATTTTGATTGCCATACCCTATTAATAAAAACCAACTTACTTTTATTTAAAATAAAGCATATGTGGTTATTGTTCTCACTACGCCTGTTTAATTCTTTGTTCTGGCTCTGCCTTATGTCTGAGTGTAACAAATCTATGAATTTTTTACTTCCACTATATTTTGTGGAATGATCCCAAGATAAATGTGCATAGGATTGATCAGTTAATATTCATTATGTGATAAACTCTTACATGCTTTGTTGTCTGAGGCCAATGTCAATGTCACAATGTTTTTATAACTAGCTTTTATCTCTTGTTTGACATTATTAGTTTTCTTGTTACTAAATTGTTTGTGATTCTGAGAAATGAGGTGTTCACAATTAGAGTGTGGGGACTAACATTTATAGTTGAAAATGGGCTTCTGGATTTTATTATTTCGGAGAAATCAATAAAAATAGCAAAAGGTAAGTTATGATATTGACCCATCTTTGATAATGTTGGCAAATTGATTTTTACAATCTGCCACTGACTAACTACTCTGATAACATTAATTAATAAAGGGCTATAAAACACTTCTGACTGCTTTAAGCTCATGAACTGCATTATATAAAATATCACTTATTCATTTGGTAAACTTTAGAATAACTTTTTTTATTTCACTCCTCCGCAAATTTTATTTTAAGCTAAACTACATTTAATTAAGCCTCTCCTATTAAAAAGTGTTGGCAGTTTCACCTAGATAAGCAAAATATTTTTCTACTTTTACCAGAGTAATAATGTTATAATAGCAATAATATTATAATTAACCAAGAATTTTATCAGGAGACAAGAATATAATTACATTACACTATCAGTTCCAAATATTTTAGTATGAAGATATCACTTGCCCTGAAAGCAAAAACCTAAATCTCAGACATTACCTCTCTGGAAGTTAGCATCCAATATTCACTTTCCTTGTTGTCTTTTGACATAATTTGGAGAACATCTCAAACTTCTTATATATGTACGCTTTTCATTTTGAAAGGAAGCTAAGTTTTGGAGAGATTGAGGCTCACAAGTGATAGAAAGTGGAGAGGTCAAGAGAAAGAGGATATTTTATTTGATATACAATTAGTTACAATTGGATGGAATTAATAAAATGCAGTGTATATAGTTAGTCCTTTCCTGTTACTGACAGTATTGCTATAGGCCTTGAGTTTTCATTTATGTGATAAATTCAAAATTAAAATAAACCTACTTTATTTTAGCCCTTCACAAGATCTGAATTGCATAACAGAGTGAGTTTAATGAAGTAAGATTGACAAAATAGGATTAAATATATCTGGGATTATGTTGGCATTTGAATTTAAGTTCTTTTAATTTACATATATTTACACAAAAACCCATCAAAGTTTTATTCCCCATTTTCAAACAGAGGTTTTTTGTTTTTTTAAATGTATATATCAAACAATACCTAACTGATAAGCCAAACTGCTTTTTGCTCCTCTTTTCTTCTTGGCTTAAGCAGAAGCTAATAATTCTAAGAGCATGTGTTGTATTTTTGTTTGATTTTCTTTAAGAGCTTTTTAAGTTGATTATTTATTTTACTGCTGTAAATGTGATGCTAAAACCAAAGTGCAGATATATTTCACAAATAAAGACAAAAGGCCTATGTTTTTGAAATCAAAGAAAGATCTACTCAAAATTTGGTCTATAGAGTTGATATGTATGTCTCTATAACAAATAAACTAGAGTTAGAATGGAGAAAGGAAGGATTCATGACATGTTAAGAGATACAATAAAATCAATTAATTATCAGAGATATTCTTGCTGGCAAACCTTGTTAGAGAAGAGGAAGTCAAACATGCATTGTCACAGCATCATCACGTGATGTATTGTGACTTTTTAATTTCACTAAACCAAGCATAGGCGTGTCAGGCATCTGGCCCATGGGCCACAAGTTTGATTATGTGTGTGTGTGTGTGTGTGTTCTTATGTTTTTGTGGGTATTTATATGTATGGTATTTAGGTTTCTTTGGGTATTTTCCCATGTAATATTTGTGCTTTTGTTATAGCGATGTTTCAGCAGAATCTCATCTGCCATCCTCAGGCTTGTGTATTGGGTTCTTTTTAATTTTGTGTGTCAGATTTGGCAGCCATTTTCTCCTGTGCAGGGTAACAAAAGAAGACCCAGCCGATTAAAAAAAAAAAACACGGCTAAATACCATATATATATATGCAGGTCTTGGCGTATTCGGGTCCCGAACACACCAAGACCTGCATACCTGTACCCGTGAAAATCTACGAATATATGTGTGTGTGTGTGTGTGTGTGTGTGTGGTATTTAGGTTTCTTCGGGTATTTTCCCACGTAATATTTGTGTTTTTATTATAGCGACATTTCAGCAGAATCTCATCTGCCATCTTTCAGGCTTTTTAATTTTTAATTTTGTGTGCCAGGCTTGGCAGTCATATATATATATATATATATATATATATATATATATATATATATATATATATATATATATATATATATGTGTGTGTGTGTAAGGTTTTTAAGCTGATAATTTTTAAATATATATATATACTTAAGCCCCAATTAAGGGAGAAATTATTTAAAATTATCAGCTTAAAAACCTTACACACATACACACACACACACACACACACACACACACACACACACACACACACACACACACATATATATATATATATATATATATATATGGATCTTTGGTTCTTCGGGTTTTCTCCCGTGTAGAATTGGAAGTATCTAGGCAACGTTTCGATGAAGTCTCATTCATCATCTTCAGGCTTGCGTCTTCGGCTTTGTGCTTCTCACATTACTCTGAGAAGCACAACGCCGAAGACGCAAGCCTGAAGATGATGAATGAGACTTCGAAATACTAGATACTTCCAATTCTACGCGGGAGAAAACCTGAAGAACCAAAGATCCACATACAAATACCCGCGAAAATCTCCGAAAACAAATATATATATATATATATATAAATAAAAGGCATCTCTAAATGATTTATGCAGTAAAAATGAATCAAACATTTTGCTATGATTTCAGTCAGCTTTGAACTACCTTGATTGAGCTCAGTGGAAAAGTGACCAAAGCATGAGCTGAAGATTTGGTTTCACATAGATAAGGTTAATAATTATTCATTCATATTACACTGTTTGAAGTAATCTTTCTTCAGCAATGAATAAACCTTCACCTCCAAATTTCAAGATAAATGCAACATTAATATTTAATTCTGTTGTAGAGTAAGCGGAATCAAATTCATATTATCCTTGTCATGATTGCTTAATTACTGGGAACTTTGCTGAATTTGGAAAATTCTCAAGGGAGCTGTTTGCTTTGTGATATGAGCAAAAGGCACAACCTTTCTTCACTGATAGCCAGCTATAGTACTGTATAATAGATGCTGATATTTCAGACAACAACAAAAATGTGATTCCTTCCTTCCTTTGTTCTATCCATCTATCCATCCAGTGGTGGCATTCAAAAAAAATTACTACTAGTTCTGTGGGCGTGACCTGGTGGGCATGGCTTGGTGGGCATGGCAGGAGAAGGATACTATAAAATTTCCCACCCCATTCCAGGGAAAGGATACTGCAAAATCCCCATTCCCACCCCACTCCTGGGGGAGGTTACTGCAAAATCCCATTCCTTCCCCATCCCACTAACGTGCTTCCCAGCTCCATTCTCCTGTGCAGGGCAACAAAAGAAGACCCAGTCGATAAGCTGGGACTTGGGAAGCAGATAAGAGATGGGGGAGGGGCCAGTGAGAGGTGGTATTTATTGGTTCTCTGAACTACTCAAAATTTCCACTACTGGTTCTCCAGAACTGGTCTGAACCTACTGAATACCACCATCCATCCAAGATATTTCTAAGATTCTGAGGTTCAAAAAACACATCAGTTACTGCCTATTGCTTGACCTCCCATACATACCTAACAATGTGTAATGGAAAACAAAGGTAGTATTGTTTTGCTATTACTATTTGTATCTGAATAAAATAATAAACTTTGTACCTCATAAAGAACTGGTAGCAACAGAGAGGTACATGTTGGGACTTGTAGAAGAGAAGGGGTAAGAATCTTGGCAGTTTTACCCATATTGGTTGGGGAACTTCAAAGTCTTCAAGCCTGCATTCTCTTTACAGAACTTGCTAAAATGACCGAAGGTCAAAAGCCAAGAGAAGGGTTAGGAAAAATCTATGTTCAATAGAAAAACAGATATTTCCAAATTCCAAAAAATTCAGCTAAAATCATATTTCAGAGCAGTTCTTCTTTTAGTGAAGCTGAGACAGAAGTAAATCAGCTCATATATCAAAGAGACACAATGGTGTGGAATCACTTGTGTGGAACTTGTCCTGGGGTGACAAAATTTCTCATATGAAACTATTCTCTATTTCTTCTTTTTCTTCTGTTGCTGCTGCTGAAGAAAGAAAAGAGAGAGAGAGGAGAGAGGGAAAGAAAGAAAGAAAGAAAGAAAGAAAGAAAGAAAGAAAGAAAGAAAGAAAGAAAGAAAGAAAGAAAGAAAGAAAGAAAGAAAGAAAGAAAGAACAAATCCCATTCTATAGAAATGCATCAGAGGGAATAGATCTACATCAGTTTCAAACTGGCATAAATAATACAGTAGTTTATGGCAATTTGGAGATGCTGAACCTGCAGCACATTTTTTTCCCTCTGATTTCAGCCCTTCCAAGATCAAAACAAAAGAATCACACAGTCTGGCAGACAGGAGGGAATTTCTAATAACAGATGTGCTTCTCTATTAGAGTTTACAGCTCTTTTCCTGGCCTCAGAGGAAGAAATCTGAACAATCCATGATTTCTGCAATGGCCTCAAAGGATTCAGCCCAAACATCTCAAAGGTAAATATTTAAATAAGTTGAAATATTCAGTTCCTCCATCTCTCCAGGTGGGATGGGATAAAACAAATCCTTTTCCATTCTGCTGTCAGTTTTGTGGCACAAGTATAAAAGCTTTTGCACCTACCATTCACAACTGAACATGTTCCCTTCCCTCTAAGGACATGCAATTGAGAAGAACTGGGAGCCAGAAGTTAATATTAGAAAATTCTATTAGATAACTGTAAAGTATTTTTCTTGTGAAATTTCTGCACCTATCCTTTGAAATTTGACAGACTTCAATGTGGCAAAAAAAGCAGATAGATCTGTAAAAATAATTAATTTTGTCTAGAAACAAGCAAAAATCAATAGGCATTTCCTTAGTCAAAAAGCACAAATAATTAAAGAAATATAGTAAAAATGTGCAAGTAATAAGTTGGCATTTATTAAATTCCACTTCACCATAACATGTCCATCCATTATCATCTATCTACATGCATCTACCTACCTACCTACCTACCTACCTACCTACCTACCTATCATCTGTCTGTCTATCATCTATCTATCTATCATCTATCTATCTGGCATTTTTCAACTGTCCATAATAGTTAAAAAGGAATATACAGATTATTCAGTTTTCTGAAACATTTTTCCAGTTTTCCAATAAAATAAGTCCAGCCTAAGCTGGGCTATGAAATATTATAAATATTGCATACTTGAATTCTTTACAATATTTCATCTATTTCATTATTCATTAGACTTTATTATCTTGGAGTGTTTCACGTTTACATTAGCTAAAGCAGTAACATCCAGGTTCATAAAACCATATTTCTGAGAAGGACTTGATTCAAAATCAAGAATAGTATACCTAGAAACAGCCCAATATTTTCCTAACAAATTTGTTTAGCAGTATTGCTATCTTTTTATCCAAATCTATTACAAATCAGAACATCAACTTATAAGATCTTAGTTTAGCTTCAGATAATTTTATTCTGGTATAATATATAAGGAAAGACACTGTAGGATTTCCTATTCATGTGCCAGTGACATAATTGTCTTTTGAAATTTACATTTATCTATTTAAATAATATTTTAAGTCAGAAAAAAATAAATTAGGTGTTCTTTGCAATTTAACTTTAGGAATCTATTTCTCGAAAACATTTATCAGGATTAATAGTAACATAGTTTAAAGTATTTTGAACCTCCATGGCAATACAGGGGAATGGGGACACAATATTTTCCCTTCACTGTAAATGGAAGTTTGTGGGCATGTGTTTATTGTGCATGTGTGTTTATTTGTACAAGTCAAAACTATATTTTAAAACATGGTATGGACAGGAGAAAAGTATACATGATTATTAATTGTATCTATAACTATTTATTAAAATTAATTGCTTGTAAAATAAGGTAGCTCATTTATAAAATTAATCCACATCTGTTTATAGTAACCATCTGGTCCCATATGCATGAATCACCCTTCTTCCAGCAATCTGCAAAATAGAAGAAAGATGGGGGCTACATATAAGATGTAGAAAATGCATTATAAAGGAATGAAAGAAAAAAATGGGAAAAAGTGAAGAATTAGCAATGAAATTCAGAGCCAGGTACTATAAAATGTATATTGATAGAGTCGTGTTCTTTTTTGTTTGATTATTGATTTTCAAATAATTAGACCTCTGGAAAGTATCAAGAATTGTTTAAAAAGCATTGCACAGATATTCCATACATGAAAATATAATTTCATCTATGAAAAACCTGGTTCAGGAAAATATGTATTGATAAAGAGGCTTTATATAAGAATATTTTATGATTAGGTGGAGAAGATGGTGCCATTTCCGATTATATGTTCATCTTTATGGCATTTCAGATGGGTTAAATATTAAATTACACATAATCTAAACTCTAAAGGGAGCAGTCTGTTGAAGTCATTTCAGCTACCCAAACTGCACAGATCAGTTAATTTTCTTCCGTATGGCTCAAACAGACCAGTCAAACAATTTATTTATAAGCCCTTGTAAAAATCTATTAGCAATTCGATTGTGTGAATGCCATGCCAGGCAAAACTACTTTGGTAATTTTTTGATATGATTTTTGCCTGTAATAGAATTGTGTTGTAGTAGAAAAAACAGGTCTTTGCCTCAGAGAAAGATTTAAAGATAAATATTTTATAATTGGAAGAAAACTATACAGTCCAACTGTTTCTGAAATATTACATCTCTGCATTATGAATTTATTCCGAGAGAAAGTTGCAACCACAGCAAGTTCATTGATTAATCAGAAACACTGTTTGAGAGGTGGATAGGATTGTAGTCTTTTCTCCTGCCTTTCAAAAGCAAACCCCTTGTGCTTTTCCTTTAGGAATATGTGTATCTTTTATTTGTAGCTATCTATATGAATAATTATTGTTACAAGACTGAAATCACCAAATAAATAATATTTTAAAATGGTACCAATTTATTGGGTATTCTATTGACAATATTATATAGTGTTCAGCAGGGGTGCAATTCAACCGGTATAACAACCGGTTTGGTGAATGTGTGCTTTGAGCGCACAAAGTATTTAAAAAATGCTGCTTTTTCAGCTCTAAAATTTACCTTCTACTGCAGTCCTGGTGGGGAAATCAGCTGAGGCACGGAAATCCACTGTGCTGCTCCAAACAGCTGAGCTGAAAACCCCAGAAATAAAGGACAGAACAGGGCAGGGGTAGGTGGGCAAGGCCAAATCACCACTGTAACTACCAGTTAACCCAAACTGCGCCGAACTGGTAGAATCCCACCACTGGTGTTCAGATAATGGGTTAGGATTATGAAGTACAATTAAAATACTGTCTCAAATTGAAGTCAGTCCTTGGCATCAGCATGAAAGGAGTTTACATAGAGGTGGGATTCAAATTTCTTAACAACTGGTTCTGTGGGTGTGGCATAATTTGTGGATGTGGCTTGGTGGTCATGTGACCAGGTGGGTGTGGCTTGGTAGTCATGTAACTGGTGGACATGGCCAGCTGGATGTCACTCACATGGAGGGGCACCTCACCTGGCTTCTCCTCACCTCTCCCCTCCCAGACAGTCCTCTTTTAAGAAAAAAACAAATTTCTTCTTAAAAACCTCCAGTGATGGTATGCCCACAATTTCTGAAGGCATCCCATTTCTCTGATTAATTGTTCTCACTGTCAGGAAATTTCTTTTTATTTCTAGGTTAGATCTGTTTGATAAGTTTCCATCTCACAGTTACTTCCAGTTGAGCTAGGCACCATCTATTCACAGTCACCAACTGGTGGGCCGTGAGAAAATTTTGGTGGGCTGCAGAGAAATCTCACCCCCAGAACACCCCCCAATTAATCCAGGTTGCACAGAAACACAAGGCTGCTCAGCCCACATGGCCCACGGGAACCCTCTCCGCCTACTCACTCCTTACCCAGCAAACTTGTCTGCTAAGTTGCTATTTTTCCTTTTTCTGACCATCATCTGTTCTGCTGCACTGGGAGATTTAGATTAGCTACGAAGCAGGAAATGGTTGGATTTCTTGCTTTCTAGCTAAGCACAGCCAAACCTCCCTTAGGACTGAAAGTTTGTTTGCAAGCAAATTCAGTGTAGACTCATGGCAAGCAAATTTGAGAAACTGAGCTAGTTGATGATAGATAGATAGATCACTGAATGATTCTGTGAGCAACTCAATCTGCCTGCTTTGCCTGATTTTGGATAAAAGTTGCTTTTTTTAAAAAAAAACAGGAAGAAACCTACATATATTAGAGCTTGTTTTTCTGCCAATAACATTGCATCAATCGATCTATGTCCCAGAGGTGAAGATGTCACTCTTGTAGGTTTCTTCCCTGATTTTGCAGTTGTAGTTATTGTTGCCATTTTAACTATTTGTAGGAGCTCTCTCCCAAACAACATTAACTATCCCTAGTAGAGTAATATTGTCCTCTCCTTTGAATTCAGTATACATATTAGTACATATATTGTTAATTAAGAATTTTCTATTATAGATAGTCCCAGTCAAATCTTATTTCTATTTTTTAGGTTCTCAAATATTCTAAGGTTTAAAAAGTTAAATATTAATCCAATATAGATATAATTAATCCACTATAAATATAATTAAATAAGTATAAATATAATTAATCAGAAAACAACAGTCCTATATAATTAATTAATTAATATAAATAGTTAAAGCACCCAGTTCATTAATATATTTGAACTCCTATATATATGAATTTATCTATTTCCTTAAGATTATATATTTAATCTGAGTAAATGAATCTCATTTCTTTTTTTCTAAATTTCTTCTGTATTGTTTTTAACAATAAGATGAGGATAATAATATTATATAGTTATTCTTTGACCATCTAATTTATATGCTTATACAATCACTTTCCAACAATCATTCAATTAATCAAAAAAGTTCAGTCAGTATTGAGCAATATTCTGTATTCAAAATTTTAACATATTTCCCTCTATCAAATTAGTTTTCTACCAATGTCACTTAAATATATTTATGTTTTACCAGTATCTTTTAAGTCAAATCAAAGGTCTTTTTGTTAAATGTCTTACTACAACTCTTGATTCAAAATGTCCTCATTCCAAATTGCACAGTCACTTTCTCCGTTTCGTTTCTTCTTTCTATTTGTATATTTTCTTCTTACTCTTTTATTCTTTTATTCCCACACAAACACAATTCCACTTATGGATCTTAGATAGATCTTCCTTATTTTATTGTCAGAATTGTCTATTAATATTTATCAAGTTATAGTTTCTTTTCCCCAGTCCTTTCCTCCAATCTTTCAATGTGTCAAGAGTTATTTTCCAAATTTTATACTCTTAACTGTCCTTTCGTTTTCCCATACCACTTAACCACTTTCACTTCTTTCTCTTTCTTTCCCCAGTTCTCAAATAAACAAACAATAAAGTTCTATAATTCGCTCCTCAAGTCACAGAACTAGTGTTATTGTTTCACCCTTCATCTCCTCAGGTTTCATGATTCCATTAGTCAGCATAAATCTCTGCCATTGCTCTGGTCAGTGCTCCTGTCAATAGCTCTGCCGCTTCTTCACACCATTCAGATTGGAGCTTCCTTCACAATATACAACAATATTCTGGAAATCTTCTTAAATACACCTTTCCAGTATTCAGCCTGCTGTTTCCCCCTCTTTGCTTTTTTAATTGGCTGGGCTGCTGTGTCTCTGGTTCCGATCGTCACGATATCTCTCTTCTGCTGTTGGTTTTTGGGGATTCTTCTTCCAGTCTCCAGGATCGCGGCATCTCCCCAAGACCTCCGTGTGTTCCCCTTTCTTTTGCCTACCCCTCTGGGGTCCAACATGCTCCAAAAAGCCACCAACTAGTGAAAATCGGAATTTTTCAGAGCTGTGATCCACTCCTCAGCTCTGCACCGACATAGTGCCCAACTGGAAGTCGGGATTCAAAATTTTTAACTACCAGTTCTGTGGACATGGCCTGGTGGTCATATGACTGGGTGGGTGTGGCCTGGTGGTCATGTGACTGGGTGGCCTTAAGCCTTCTATGGCTTTTTTCATTTCATTCATTTTTCTATTTATTCTAATTATATTTTTTCTAATTAACAATACTAGCTTTCATGGCCAAGCCAGGACTTGAACTCACAGTCTCCTGCTTTCTGTCTTAGTGCCCGGTTTCTTACGAATCCCCCGGTTAAAGGCTGCTGCAAATTAATTAATTTGATAAGCACAAGCCTCGCCAAAACTATGCAACACTGCCAAGAATCATAGATAAGAAATATTTCATAAGAGTCTTCAAATACCAACTTAAGGTACTGCAATGTCCAAGAAGCTGGAGTTTCAAAACATTTTTGCTTCATACAAGAACATCCGATTCACAGCTGGATTTTATCTTTTTGAAGGAGGGCCATTACCTTGCAGCCTTACTCCCAAGTCGCCCATGCTATTGCAGCTGCTCTTTCCTACGAGCAACCCTGCACACACATGCATTTGGCACAGGCTCCTCAAGAATCTCCTCATCGCTGCTACCAGCCCCCACAATCTCTGAAGGCAGCAGTCCACTCCCTAATTGTCCTGGCCCGTCATCTGAGTCCTCACTCTCCTCAGCCATCTGTACCTGCTGCCAGCTAACCACAACAGAATCATATTTGTACATGCAATTTTAGACAGTAGCACATTAAGGTTAAAAAATATTTTCCACAGATCTTGTTTGGACATACGTATTATTCCTAACATTTCCACGATCAGAATGAAGCCTATTTTTTAAAAAATAAAAACTAGATTTCCCAAATATATGAAGTGAGCTAATCTTGTAAGCTTTTTAACATTTTTTTTCTTCTTATAGTAAAAATGTCCCATGCTAGTGGCTGCCTAGAAAGATTTTTAAAAAGATGCTTTTTCTGGGGAGCATGTAATCATTATAGCATAAAATATTTAGAGTTGCTTATAACTTATCCAGAATACAAGCAAATCTAGGAGTAAGCTCATATGAAAGGTTTCATATATCATATATACTCATCTATTCGCAGCTTTAATAACTTCTTACAAGGAAATTTAAAATGAGGGCTTAATAAAGAAAGAGTGCTCCTTAAAATATCAGTTTATTGGATGATATCATGGATGATGTGCTCAGGATGGTAGCTTAGAAATATATCTTAAAGAAACAATCACAAGTTCAAAAGCCGAATGGCAAAAATGTTTGGTTTACAACTGGGAAGATCCAGGTTCAAGTCTACCTCACTCATGAAAGTTCCCTATGTCACTCTTTGGAGGCTATCGTATCTAATTAGGCTTTTGTTATAGGGACAATTGATCAGAGACTGTTTTAAGAGACAGTCTTGCCTGGAGAAAAAGAAAGATATAAATCCACACACTTTAAGCTCCTGGGATAATTAAAAGCTTCAAAAAATAGGGAGAGCTAAGTGTTGGTCACTGGCTTTGCAGTTTATGCTGGAGTGGCTTCAGTGAAATGAAGAGAGAACCTCTGATCCACTGAAAATCTCTCTTTGGAGGGCCAAAACGGCATCATTTTTCTTTGCCCAGAGTGACTGATTCAAAGTGACTGTTGAGTCTTGCCCAGGGAGCAAATTTATAAATGGCTTCTCAGATCTCATTATCTTTTTTAAAAAGTACTTCCTGCTTCTTCTTATATTCAAAATAATAAGTACTGATGAGATTTGTAATCCAGAAAACCTTTCAAGAGATGTCTGTATGTTTGTTCCATTTTCATTCAACAGCAGTTTGATCTCTCAAGGCAGCGTAACTATTAAACCTGAACAGAGGGCACCTTTCTAAGAAAAAGGGATAATTGCCTTCTAATAACCTCATGTTTCCTCACTTATTTGCTAAATTATGAAGCATTTTTAAGAAGTTTAAAATCATGCAATATTAGGATTTCAGGGGGTAGAATAAAGACAAGCTGAAAAAAGCAAGCTTCATTATGCTTCCATCTCTAATAAATGGCATGAAAGTGATAGATGAAACAGCACTCATCTTGACCCTTAATAAAGTTGTATGGCCCAAAAAAGTTTTACATACATATATATAGGAGGGCGAAACACAATTACCAACCTAATCCTAAGGGAGACACCACCCAAAAAAACCGAGACACAGAACAGGACAACGGTATTGCCTCCTCACCTACATCAAAGGCACCACAGATAAAATCAGCAAAATTCTCCACAAACACAATATCAGGACAGCCTTCGGCATTGACCAAAAAATACCCAACATCCTAAGAAACCCTAAGGACAAGATCCAGCTAGAAAACCAAGGTGTTTATGAAATGCCATGGCAACAGGAGAATAAATGCACGCATCACAGAACACAAGAACACAATCAGTAAAGAAGAAAATTCTTCCTCCCTTTTCCAACAACTTAAAACCACAGGACATGAAATTAATTTTGAGGGAACCAAATTAATCTCCTTCAACAAGAGAATAATCAGGGAAGCCATTGAAACACCCCCATAACATGAATAAACGGGATCATACCTCCTACCTACCGGACATCTGGAAATTAGCCCTATCAACAAATGAGTCTCAGCCATGAAAATCAACATGGAGCCAAAACAACACATGATGCGACCACCAATCTCCCTCACCAGACTCAAACCCAAACCCATTGCACAGACGAAAGGCAACCACCGTCCAGAAATCAGACCATGGCTGCATCACCAGCTGCCACACAACCCGACCCCCAAACCAAGCAAATGGACACACACTATGAACACATAGCCAGGCCTCAAACTCAGAGCCAAACCAAAACCCATAACGTCACATCACAGCCACCCACTCAGGATATCACATCATGGAACTCAGGAGGTTACATCACAAAACCTCAGGATGTTACAACACAGCCAACAACCCAGAAGATTACAGCACAAGACCCAGGATGTCACAACAATAGAACTCAGAAGGTTATCACACAGCCCATTACCCAGGTCGTTACAACACAGGAGGCTGATAGACATACAGCCAGTACCTCAGCCACATGGTTCTTATGAAAAAGCCAACCAATCTGCAAACATCAACTCCATCAATCAATCAAGAAATAACAACACAGCCAACCAGCTCGCTTACAACAGAACCAGCACACCACACCTCCCAACCAGTATTTATAGAGAGACGGCAGCTCCGATCATGCTTTGCTTGCACAAGCATGAAGCTGAAAGCACCAGCCTGAAGATGATGAGTGGTACCTCATCGAAACATCACCCTCAATCACCCTCAATCTTACATGGGAAAAGACCCAAATACACCAAAACCTGCATACCTATACCCATGAAAATCTGCGAAACATCTTCAGACTGGTGCTTTTGACTTTGTCCTTGTGCAAGCGAAGCATGATCTGAGCTGCTATCTCTCTATAAATACTGGTGGGGAGGTTGGCTGTGTTGTCAGGGTTTTCTATAGCAGCTAGGGTTTTGGTGCCATTGATGTTGATGCTGTGACCTGTGGCCTTCATATGTTGGACTAGTGAGGAAGTGTGTTCCAGCTTTTTGATTGCATTCTTGTGTTCTTCAAGGCAGGGTACGTATCCTTCTGTTGGTTTGTCCTATGTATGTCGCAGGACATGATGTACAGGGTACTTCATATATGTCTTGGTTTTCTAGGTCAATTTTATCTTTGGGGTTTCTTAGGATGAAGGGGTTTCTTCTGCTATTTTTTTGTTCATTTTGAAGGCAGTCTTGATGTGGTGCCTGCGTAGTATCTTGCTTATTTTGTCTTATTTTGTTTAGAGATATTGTACTGATTTCCAAAGAAGTTCCTATTTTGTCTAGTGACCTGGCAGTGGAAGATGGTACCAAGTCCAAGATTTGAAGAAGATAAAATAAGCAAGATACTAGGCAGGCACCACATCAAGACTGCCTTCAAATATATATATGTATATATGTATATAAAAAATAAATATATATAAAATAAAAATGTATGTGTGAGTGTGTGTAGTATTAGTATTTTGTATTATATTTTAACACATTCTGATACTAAGGAGTTCTACTCCCCCTCCCCACCTGAAAAGATATCTTTTCCAAATGCAAAACACAAGCAGAGGAGAGGAGTTTCAGTTTTAGTTTCACAGCAGCAACCAGCTTTAGTACAGAACAGTTGAGCTAAGCCACGCCCAGGCTCCTTGCTGTCTCCTTTTTGCTCACACAGCAAATACTGTTTCAGTTTCCATGTTCTAGTTTCCAAACAGCCCTCAACTCTCTCACACACTGACAGGACGCTAGCCAGATGAATACCAATGTATGCTGATAGGCAGAAGCACAATTTTCGCCCCTTATTTTCCTCCCCAAAACTAACCCTGATCACATAATTTTGTAGCAAAGCATGGGTCTAGAGCTAGTAATAAAATATAATAAAAATCTGCAGCAGGATTTTCAGATATAGATTCTGTAGTGAAGCAATATTAGAATTTCCATTTAGAGTCTATTGAAAATATTCTGAGTTCATTTTGGATTCTTGTTCAAAAAATATTCTTTAAGAGTAAACTTCAATGCATGACACACACACACACATATCCCAAATACAATAAGGATAGTTTTGAGGAATGCTGAGTTTAGCTTTTGGGAAAACTGAAATTGTGTTATGGAGCAGAGTATATAAATGGCTTATCAAAGGAGCTGTTGCTGACTAGAATAAAAGCAAATCAAACTGTAATATTGATTGTATGGCGTTTCTCATAACTAATGACATGGCCAACATAATAAGCTTCCAGAAAATCAGGTTATATTGTTGAACTGTTTAATGAAATTGAAGCTTAAAATAGAAATGAGAAAGTAATACAAAATATATCTACGCTAGCCACTGACAGAGCTTTTAGACTTCATGTAGGTATGAGTTTTGAATGAAAAATGATGCCTCCAATGTCATAAGCTGTTCACAGATGACAATGCTGATGTTCTAGAACAGGGGTGTCAAACATGATTTCATTGAGGGCTGCATCAGGGTTGTGTTTCATTTTGGGGCTCAGGGTGGGCGGGCCAGGATGGGTGTGGCCAGTTCAACATCACTCATGTTGAGAGCATCTGTAATGGCCCAAGTGCTCTGCCAGTGAAAATGGGCTTCAGAGCTCCATTTTCGACTGTGATGACCTCCTGCAACCTTCTGCCAGCAGTCCTTCACTGTTTCCAGACAGCCCCGCAGGCCAGACAGATCTAAGCACCCCACAGGCCAGATTCAGCCCATGGGCCTTGAGTTTGACAGCCTTTTTCTAGAAGAAGCTTTGACATATTCTTCAGCACCATTTTTCCCCACATCAACTGGTGGATAATTTCTGTGATAAAAGGATATATGGCTATTATTTGTGAAATGGAAGTCTGAAATATTATGAATACTATGTGTTGCTGGGGTAAAAAAAAAGATAGTGAAACAGGAAGATCTGATTTGTGTGATCAAGAAGAAAGCAGATGACTTGTGACAGAACATGACAAACTCCACATGAGAAAGGTTGATGAACTGATTTAGAACAGCAAATGGAAATTGCTGTCAAGCTTGGTATTTCAAAGGAACATGCGGGTTGCATTATTAATGCTCTTAATATTGGAAGGTTTGTGCAAGATCTATTCCTTGGATGCTGATGGCAGAGAAGAAAACTTCAGAAGTTGAACTTTAGTGGTTGTCACGCTATGAGAATGAAAGTGAAGAATTTCTCCACAGCCTTGTGCAGCAGATGATACATTGGCTCATCATTATGACCCAGAAAGGTCAACTGAAAATCATCACAAAACTTAGCCTGCCTGCCTGCTTGCCTATCTGTCTATTTAAAAGACAGTCTTTGGCAAGAAAACTCATGGCTACAAGTTTTCTGAGAACAGATGATGTTATAGACATGAATTTCCTTAGACCTGGTGCCACTATCAACTCAGGGTAATATGTGTTAATCAATTCATCAATTTTTTTCCATATGAAATTTATTCATTGTTCTCAGAGGCCACCGGTTATACAGAACAGAACTCTGGACCCTGTATTGCAATACATAAACTTTTAAAATGACAGTTATGCAGAGTACCTTATTACAAGGATTACTAACCAAAATATATTTAATTTATATATTTATATGTATAGATGGAATGTATAGGAATGTCTACTTTTCTCCATATAAGATTGTTGCAAATGAGTACTACCTAATGCTTCCAAAAGGATGATATAAAATGATGTGACAGGATTACCATCATGAACTTTTATGTTAAAAAAAATACCTTTCATGCTGTGAGCCAACCTCTGCATTTTAAGATTCGGGGTTGTTGTTGTTTTTTTTTTAAATGGGATGAACAAGGCTCCATTCTCAATAAATTTCAGGCTAAATTCATACAAAGATGATTTTCTGATTGCTCAAGCCCTTTTATTTTTAAATTATGAGCTTGAGCAGTGAAATGTGGTTAAGCCTGACTGTGCATAAAGATGGACCCTTGTGTGCTCTTTGAGTTGCAAAGTGCCTCTCCCAATCTACCTATTATTGGATATAATCAGGATTAAAAGAGCAGAAATAAAAATAAATGATCCATATGATAAAGAAGCTTATTCATACAGTAAAGAATGTGTGTGTGTGTGTGTGTGTGTGTGTGTAGATAATTATATGAAAAAAAAGGAAAAATCAAAGGAGAATATTTTTGTCACTCAGTAATATAAATTTCTTTCTTGGAATGAAGTTCAAGATAACTTGAATGTTCAATAAGAAATAATATTTGAACTGGGACAATTAATCCTTCAAAATACCCTAAGTTGAAATAACTATACCTTCTATTAGGTCCAGCACAGTTTTCCACCACAAAACCAGTGCCATTCTGCTCACTGAGGCAAAGAGGTGATAGGATCTGGATCAATGAAATATTTCAATGTTACCCTGAAGTCTTGAGTAGAACTCCCAAAATCTAAAGATTCATCTTTGCATGTGACAGATTTTTTTAATGCATATTGGAACATCCAGAGGAGGTAGTTTGAATGGGTAACATGAAACTTTATGGCCATTAAAAGCAGGGAAGGCACTTTATTTCATGAAGTAGCTTTGAGGAGGCATTTCATTGGAGTCTTCAGAGTAAAGCAGTTGCTTTAATATCTCCACAGATCTCTTTTCCCCTTTAACTTGTGTATATTTAATATTCTTCTCCTCAACTAACCTTTGAAATTCCTTTTGAAGTTGTTAAGATATGCCAATGAAGTGGGAAGAAAAAGACTCCATATTGATTATGTTAAATATTGCACAGGCTTATCAACCACACTTATGCTTAGATTTAAGCATACTATCATTGTTAGGTAACAATAGATTATTGTGATCTTGGTTTTAAGAGAAATATTATTATTTTTATTAAAATAATGTACTTTTCCAATGGTGGTTGAAAAAAAATAATAGCTTTTGCTAAATAATTAAAAGGAAAACAGCTCTCTAATATCTATTACAATCTTTGTTGTAAGTAAAACATTTCCTGAACTCGCTAAAACAATCTGAACCTAAGAAGTCAATAGAATAAAAAAAATTCAGCCTTGAATTCTACACATGTGTCTATATAGCAAATTGTATATTCTGCTAGATAGTTAATTACAGATAAACCAATTCCTTTCATTTTCTTGTCATTGTTGCTCATCTTCACTTATCACATTTTAAATAGAAATTTGCCTCTTGACTACTCCATCTTCCAATGCCACTAATCACTTTCCAATGATTCTTGCTATAGTTTTCATTTCTTAAAAAGTCCTGCTTTGTAAATAGAAGTTTGTTGTATGATCATGTTGCATCAATTGCAAATAAAAGCTGAATTTCAGAAAAATCTTTTATATATTTCAGTGTTCTGCAAAACCTAAAATTATTCCAATTTAAACAGAGAAAGCATCCTGATTTCCATAGGGATATTCTCCTTCAATTATACAGATCTGTGGAATCCTTGGTGTTCTCTGAGCTTTGTATTTTCCTGCACACCTCTCATTACCTGATTAGGTAATATCTTCAATGCTAAAAGAAATGGGGTTTGCTCTCTCTTTATATATAATAGGCTTGCCTTGCCAGTATTGGTGAGGTATGGTTTTCTGCTTGGTAGTTCCTTGATTACACTGCTGTTTCTTACTTGTTTGACATTGCTCCTGCTGTTAGTCCCACAATCAAGTAGTAAACAGCCTAACCAAGGAACTATCAACTCAACAGAATCAAGAGTAAAAGAATTTGACCTGCTGGACATTGCTAGAACTTTCACTTGTACATAAAGACAGGAGAGAGATGAATGTTTTTTGGTCATAATAAAAGTAGAGATATTGTAGTGATTTCCAAAGAAGTTCCTATTTTGTCTATGATCTGGAAGTTGGTACCAAGTCCAAGATTTAAAGAAAGAGTTGGAGGAAGAAGTCTGCTGTTCATTCGCTTTCAAAGTAGGTTTCCCCTAGGAGAACTGAGCTTGGTACTACAAAGTTCCCAATTCATTTCTAAATCTCTACCACCAACTGCTTAGGTAGTCTTAAATAAGACACTCCCTTTCAACTTTAATCCCCTATTTGCACTATAAAGTATAGTAATTGCTTGATTTATTTCACAGCTGGCTTAGGATCCTGCAGCTTCCACATGCATATTTCCAGATCACTAGTAGATTACAGCAAAGCTCCAATTTCTGGTATCACAGGTATCCTTATGTGGAGGGAGGCAAATTACAATCTATGTTCAGAATGGATAAATCAACATCCCAGAATGCTTTAACATTCATTTCACTGCTTGACATTTCATTGCTTCAATCAGGCTGCAAAAATGCTATTAGCCTTATTCCCAGTTGCCTTTGGAAGCCAAAAACAGTTAAAAAAGAAGTACTGCTACCAGCCACAAATTAGTTGTCCATCTCTTGCTTCATAGGATTCAGAATCTACATATTATATGCTTTGAAGACTTCAAAGTGCTATAGAGATAGTAATTGCAGTCGAGATCAAAAGCCAGACTCAATCTCCTTGCTGCTATCTGATGGTTACTTGGAATTTGACAGCCAAAGATCTGGTAGACCTGCTCCAGACAAATTTCCATTAACACCTTCTCTCCACTGCCTAGATCCAAGGAAAACTGTCACAATTGCAAAGCCTTGTGCTGCAGTCTGCTGAGTAATGTTTTTTCCCCTATACAAATTTAAGTTATGACAAATCACTCCTTTTTTTTACCTGAAGATACTATAAAAGGAAGTAAAACATGGAAGTGGGAAAGTCTCAGTAGGAGCAGTAACTACTGGATGTACTTCTCTGCTTGAATGCTGCTTGCAAAGAATAGAAGTTGGAGGCTTAAATAGCAAAATTTAACAAACACCATCATTCTTCTGGGAATGAAATTTGAATGTATGATAGTTCCAATTTATCTCTTAAACAGAAATCCTTTTTATTCCTAAAACATAGTTTCTAAGACTGCAATTCTCTACATGCTTTCCAGAATCAAGCACTTCTGAGCAACTGAGATTGAGATCTTTTAGGATATATATGTTGTGCCTTCTGGACCCAGCCTCTTTGTCCATCCTTGTAATTTACTTGTAGACATTTACTACACCATTTCCAAGAATCTTTTAGTGATTTAAAAAACTCTAGCAGAAAAAAAAAAGCAGAAAGGTATGGTTTCTAGAAGTACAATGATATTACACAATTATTCCTGCTTATTTATTTATTTTTTTACAACACGGTGAAGATATTTTATGCATACCGACAGTCCAAAATTCAATAGCTGGTAATCCATTGAACTCCATTGAAGAACTTGGAGAATTACTGCCAGTAAAGTAATTCCCATATTCCAAAGCTTGCAATTTTATGAATAAATGAGGATGAACAGCATATAAATTGAGGGCTATCTATGGCTCATGTATTTTTGCATTTCACCTGAATAGAACCAATGGTGAATCACATTAGGTAATTGTATGAAAGAATTAGAAAAAAAAGGATTATTAACTATAAAGAACATCAGTTTAGAATGTTAAAGTCTGATCAAGCAAGATCTAAATGTTCTTTTGCTGAAGAAAAGATTAGGGGGAAATGAGGCTGGTTTACATTCCTCATAGAAAGCCTTAGCTAAACCAGCAGAGTAGTATATTTTCTACAGATTATTTAAAACTCAACTCTTTTTCACCTGGCAGACCTATTTTACAGTTCCACACTTGGGTATAGTCGGCAATAGTTCTTATAATGGGGAAGCATCATTAAGGGGTTCTGTTCTTTTTCCTTGGAACAAAGGAAGAGGTAATGAAAGATCCAAGAAATGCAGTTCGTATTTAAATCTATTGATGAAAAAGGAGGGGGGAAAGGAGCAGAATCAGTTTTAATTTAGATACCTCCTGGCCTCATTTCCTTGAAAGAAAAGGACATTAGAAATAGGTTTTCTGATTAAGCAGGTGTGTTAGGAATTTTTGTTGTTATTGTTTATTGGCCATGTATGATTTCCTCTGTAAGTTTCATTTTGTCTTTAGCACCACTTTTTATTAATTAAAATAATCTGTAACACTTAACAGTACTTCCTGAGAATTAGGATATATTCATACAATTCATTTAGTCTGTTATTTATTTATTAATTACATTTTTTTACCGCCCCCTCTCCCAAAATGGGACTCGGGGCGGTGTATAGCCAAGATAAACTACACAATTAATAAAAAATTTAAAAGAGATTTAAAAAGAGATTAAATGAGTGGCTGGAATAACATTATAAAAACAAGGTAAAAAAGTTAAAAATACCAAAAATTAAAACCCTAGTAACTGATACTAGGCCAGACCGGCCTGTTGGAAAAGGTGGGTCTTTAGTGCGCGCCGGAAGGTCTCCAGGTCAGTAATGGTCCGCATCTCTGGGGGTAATTCATTCCAGAGGGAGGGTGCCCCCACAGAGAAGGACCCGCATCTTCGGGGCCGCCAGCCGGCATCGTCCAGCTGCCGGCATCCCAAGGAGGCCCACCCTGTAGGAGCGCACTGGCCAGCGGGAGGCCAATGGTGGCAGCTGGCGGTCCCATACATACCCGGGTCCCAAGCCATGGAGCGCTTTAAAGGTGACTATCAACACCTTGAATCGCACCCGGAAGGCCACTGGAAGCCAATGTAACTCGCGCAGGAGTGGTGTAACACGGGAGCTCCGAGGAGCCCCCCAAATCACCCGTGTGGCCGCATTCTACATCAGCTGAAGCCTCCGGGTGGTCTTCAAGGGGAGCCCCATGTAGAGAGCATTACAATAGTCTAGGCGGGAGATGATGAGAGCAGAAGTGACCATGCGAAGAGCGCCCCGATCCAGAAAGGGCCGCAACTGGTAGATCTAATGAACCTGACAAAAAGCCCCCCAGTGATGGTTGCTATGTGATCTTCTAACGACAGCTGTACATCCAGGAGGACACCCAGATTGCACGCCCTCTCCGTGGGGGTCAGAATTTCCTCCCCCACGGCCAGCGATGGAGTAAGCTGGCTGTATCTGGGCACAGGAAACCACAGCTACTTGGTTTTGGTTGGGTTGAGACAAAGCCTGTTAAGACCCATCCAACTCCGCATGGCCTCCAGGCACCGGGTCATCACTTCAACGGCTTCGTTGGGGTGGCCTGGGGTAGAAATGTATAGCTGAGTGTCATCAGCATACTGATGGAATTCTACACCAAAACCACGGATTATCTCACCCAGTGGCTTCACATAAATGTTGAACAGCAGGAGCGAGAGCAAAGACCCCTGAGGCACCCCACAAAACCCGGGGTCGACCTCTGCCCCCCTGCCAATACAAATTGCGAGCGGTCGGAGAGGAAGGAGGAGAACCACTGTAACACGGTGCCTCCCACTCCCAACTTCTCCAGCCGCCGCAATAAGATACTGTGGTTGACAGTATCAAAAGCCGCTGACAGATCTAACAGGACCTGGACAGAAGAACAATCCCTGTCCCGGGCATTCCAGAGATCATCCACCAATGCGACTAATGCTGTATCCATGCTGTGCCCGGGCCTGAAACCCGATTGGAGAGGATCTAGATATACTGCTTCATCCAGGTGCTGAGGGAGCTGTCGTGCCACCACACTCTCAACAACTTTTGCCACAAAGCGAAGGTTGGAGACCGGATGATAATTTGACAATAATGTTGGATCCAGGGACGGTTTCTTGAGGAGGGGCCTCACCACCACCTCTTTCAAGGCGGCAGGTAAAAGCCCCTCTCTCAAAGAAGCATTAATAATCCCCTGGAACCAACCTCATGTCACCTCCCGAGTAGCCAAAACCAGCCAGGAGGGACACGGATCCAATAAACATGTGGTGGCATTAACCCACCCAGTAACCTGTCCACGTCTTCTAGGGTCACAGAATTGAACTCAACCCAAGTGACCTCATCGAAATCCGCCCCCGCCCTCCCTCCCAGAGATGCGCAGTCACAGTCCAACCCATCCTGGATCTGAGTGATTTTGTCCAGCAGATATCTAGAAAAATCCTCGGCCCGTCCTTGCAATGGATCCTCCTGCGCTCCCACATCCAAAAGGGAGCGGGTCACCCTAAACAGGGCAGCAGGCGATTTTCTGCGGACGCAATAAGGGCAGAAAAGTAAGATCACTTTGCTACCCTTATCGCCACTAAATATGCCCTAATATGGGACTGTAAAAGTGTTCGATCAGATCCGGAGCGGGTGATCCTCCAACCACTCTCTAGGCATCCTTTCCGGCGCTTCATCTCCCTTAGGGGGATGAACCCAATGCCTCTGACCCAATGCCAATGGGATTGGTATTGGGTCAGAGGCCGCAAGGGCACGACCCAGTCAAGGGCCTTGGCAGCCACCCTATCCCAGGTGGCCACCAAGTCCCCAACCGAGTCATGTGTGCGAGTCCCGGGAAATGGCTCAAGCTCCATCAGAAACCTAACAGCATTCATCAGGTGCCTGGGGCGGAACCATTTTGTCGGTCCCACCTCTGCATGATGAGGGGATGTGGAATGGAAGTCCAGCCTAAGGAGCAAATGATCCGACCATGACAGGGGCTCTATAGAAACATCCCCTATAACTAGATCATCCGGCCACTGACCAGAGATAAAAACCAGATCCAAGATGTGACCCCCAGTGTGTGTGGAGTCCCGAATTAATTGTGTCAGGCCAAGGCTGTCATGGAAGCCATTAACTCCTGAACAACACCCGAGGTCCCGCCAGCAGAGGGCAGGTTGAAATCCCCCATGACCATAAGCCTGGGGGTTTCAACTGCCAAGCTGGCTATAACCTCAAGGAGCTCAGGCAGGGCCGATGTCACATAGCAGGGAGCCAGGTATGTGATCAATAGGCCCATCTGAACCCTGGAGCCACATTTCACAAAAAGGGATTCACATACAGTTGTCTGAGGAACAATGGATTCCCTAGGACACAGATCTTCCTTAATAACAACCGCCACTCCCCCACCCCTCCCCTGAGCCCTTGGCTGATGAAAAACCTGAAACCTGGGTGGGCACATCTCCACCAGGTGAACACCCCTCTCTTGGCCCAACCAGGTTTCGGTAATACCTGCCAGGTCCACTCCCCCCTCCCGAATCAAATCATAAATGAGGGGGGCCTTATTAACTATGGACTTGGCATTACACAACATCAGCCGAAGGCCCAGGGCCTGATGACTCAGACAGCCCGGGGAATGGGAAATAACTAGGGGGTCAGAGCGTGCCACCTCACGCAAATATCGGGGGCATGCTCCCAGTACCTGATATGAACCCCTATGACTGCCAAATGTGCCTCTCCCGCTTACCGTGCAGATGGACTGCATCTCTCCCTCCCGGAAATAACCCCCCATCCTCGATCTGAACCCCACCGACCCCAAAACCTCCCGGACATGCTCGACCCCCAGTCTGGCCTCTGTCTCAGGCGGGTTGTCCCCCAACCCCATCTGGTTACCCACCCTAACCCCGATAAAAATTTAAATAAAAACCGATACAACTGGTTACCACCCCCAAAGCATTTCCTATGGCCATGCCACCTCTCGGGATCCCAGGATTCATCCTTAAGGTATTCCATTGGTAATCTGGAGGGCCACTCCAGGGAAAGGGGGACATTTCCCAAGGCCCACAGGTCCGCCGATGACTATCTAATTGACCCAGCTGACCATGCCTCCAATGTCCGGAGCTGGTGACGTAAAGGCCCCGCAGATTGGGCTTGGATCATCCGATCACTGCATCCCATCCGCCAACCCTGCCGCCAACACCGTCGTCACCGAGGCCAGAGCCGAGGTCGGCCCCGGAGACGCCCGGCTGCCATCTCCACCACACCAGGCCACCGTCGCCATAGCCACAGCTGCCACCAAGGCCTCTGAAGGCCAGGACCACCGCCATCAAGGTCGCCATCATCACCGAACCAGCCGACGCCACCGAGCCCCAGTGTCATCATTGCCAACATCGTGGCCCTCAAGGCCACCAAGCCACCATCACCACCATCACCAATGGGTCCACCAAAACCAAGGCTACTGCCACCGGGACCACCGCCATCACTGAACTAGGAGATGCCGCCAGACCAGGCCGCTACCACCGCCACCACCATCAAGGTCCTCCGAGCCGTCATCGCCACTGTTGCCACCGAGGGGGCCACCACAGCTGAGGCCACTGTTGCCAGGGCCACTGTCACCGGGGCCACCATCGCCAAGGCCATCGCCACCAATGGCGTTGCCAAGACCAAGGCCACGGACGTTCCAGCCACAGGGGGCGCCACAGCTGGGGCCGTCACCCCCCCGGGCATGCCATCGATGTCGCCACTGTCGGCATCGCCGTCCATGCTGCCGCCATCCGCTGAAGCCGCAAAGGCCTCCCCGCTACATAACCAGGGCTAGCTTCCATAGCCGATGGAACTGTGCCCCTGACCATGGCCAAGACCAAGGCCAAGACCAGAAACAGGGCCGGAGACAGGGACAGGGCTGCAACCGCCACGGCGCCACTTGTGGCAGCCGGGGCACCACCCACGTCGGCTGCGGCAAGGCCATCTTCGCCCACAGTAACCATGATGCCATTCGCGGCGGCCACAACACTATCCATGGAGGCCACAGCAAGGCCATCTTCACCCGCGGTAGCTGTTGTGCCATTCGCGGTCCCATCTGGGGCAGCCACGGCGACCAGGGCAAGGCCACCCCCATCCGCAGCAGCTGCAATGCCACCTGCAGCAGCTGTGGCGGTTGAGGCAAGGCCGCCATGGTTGAGGCAGGGCCGTCACCATCCGCGGCAACCCAAGCAACAGCTTGGGCAGCCCGGGCAGCCGTTCAAACGGTCCCTCCATTGCCTCCACTGCCTCCCCAGCACTGCCAGATCCCCCCCGGTCCCTCAGTCACCTCTGCCACCAGTGAGGACCGAGGGGGGAGGGAGGCTCATCCAAATGCCCTGGACCTGCGACGGAATTCTTCGCGGACTCAGCTTCCGGCCGCCATCTTGAAATGCTTTATTGTCACGTTCCTCACATTCAGAGGTGGGTTTCCAATTTTTTTCCTACTGCTTGCATGCTTCCCGTGTGCATGCAAGGCTCAAAGACCACCCTCTGTGTCAATGCTGGTGAGCTGAGCTGTTTTTTTAGCTCAGCTGAAGTATAGCAATCCACTCTGCCACATGAATCAGCTGAGTTAAAAAACAAAGGAATATAGGAGAGGTAATCGCGGGGCAGGTGGGCAGGGCCAGCCAGAGGTTCTCCAAACTACTCACAATTTCTGCTACCAGTATGCCAGAACCTGACCAAACCAACTGAATACCATCTGTGCTCACATTCCATGTAACATCACAGTCTTCTTATCCATTGTAAAATCAATATTTGGGTATGTTTTCCAGGACTGATTCAAAGCAAATAAAGTTACATTTTGACCACAGTGCTTTTTAAGCTCTTCACATTAGATCCTTTCAAATACTTAAGGGCTTTTAAAAATCCAGCAGTTTAATCAAAAGGGCTCCATGGTGATTTCTAAACTTCTGTAAAAGCTACTGCTACATACAACCTCAACAGGTTTCTGCTTGCCTAATTTCAATCCTGTATGACAGAAGATTGAGGGAAGTGATGAAGTCAATATGACTTTGGTGTTCACAGCTGACCTTGCGAACTTTGACATATTCATTCAGAACTCATGTTATGAATGCACTTCCAGCTATCAATTATGAGCTCACAATAACTATACTAACAAGGTACTAAAGCATGATTTTCTTTATGACCGTTTAAATCAGCCATATGAATGAGTATACACAAAATGCTTTATTGTGTGAACCATGATTTCACAGCATAAACTATATTTTACAAACTATAATAAATAAGTTCTTATCTTGCAACAAGCCGAAACCAAATTTAGTAGCATGTGTGAAGTTGGATGTAGAAAATTGATGCATATATAACTCTCATGTTAAAATTAGAATTATATTATTGTATGGGGCATTGAATTTTGAGTACACTCTGTTCTTTTAAGAGTAGATTTTCCTTCATTAAAGTACTGATGAAATGCTATTTACATTATTTTACAAAAAATGTGCAGGGATTATCTCGGGAATGATACATGTTAGATTTAACATGTCTGAATCTGATGCATATAAAGGACTAAAAGAACTAAAAGATACTTATGATGGAAATGGTTCTATTTATGTAGGAAATTTCATACCATTGATTCCCCTCTTAAAGTCTACTTTAGTTACTGAAGTTGGCAATTAAAAAATGATATGTTGAAGGAAGCATTTTCCCACTTCAGGGAGTATTTAATGTTTAATTATAACCAAGTGATCTACAACAAGTCAAAAGGAACGTAATAGAATTGTATTGGCTGTAGTAATGGGAATTGCAAACAGAGATGGAAGCCAAATTAGTTTGTATATGTGTTCAAAATTATGGATTCAGCACTCTTAGATTGCATTATTATTTTAATTAACTTGAGCCGGAGTTATTTCATTACATTCACCTGGCTTTGAGTGCCTGCCTAAAAATGCTTTCACCTCCTAAGCTTTGAATTATTGATTTGGGGGATATGACAAATTACTTTTAAACAGGCCCCTAATGTGTTCTTCAAATAATAGCATTATGAAAGAATACTTGTTCCATGTTTTGTTGCTTAGCTGAAGGATTTTGAACAGAGAGGGCAAGTGTTCTTTTGTTCCATACCTGTGTGTTATGGTCTATATTTGTTTGGTAAGACAATTGTTGAATGATTACAATGAATTGTTTGTGTATTCTGAGATCAAGGATAATTAGAAGACAAAGGAGAGAAAAGCTAGAGTCCAGTTTTAGAATAGTTGAGTACCCATAGGTACTCAAGAAAATTGTTTTCTTAGTTTCTTAGTTTCCTTGAGGAAAAGACCACAATATATCTAGTAGGAAAAAGAGTTGATATTTTATTTTTCAGTCTCTGGCAGTAAAAATCTGCTGAGCCATTTTGGACCCATCCTTGACTAGCCTAGTGCCTTCCAAATATACTGGGACAGCAAAGTCTAGAATTTTCAGGCAAAGCCTGATGTTCCATTTGCTGGGAATTCTAAAAATCCTTGCCCAAATAGAACTGATGGTTGCTAGATTGAATACATTTGCTTCTTTCCATAAATCAGAATTTTTCATACAGACGAATACTATTTCTACCCTTTGCCCAAATAACCAAACTGGTACAAAGTTTCCAATGCAAACAACAATAAAAGCAATTGAACCCCAATGGAAGTGTCTAAAAACAAGGGTGGTGGGAAGGAACTATATTTCCATACTTTCAATGATGCCCTCATATTTCCAGAATATGTACATCATGCAATTACTTGAAAATTGGTCAGAAATATTTACAGTAAATACAACTGTCATCCATAAAACAAGTCTGAAAAGTTATACAGTTATACAGTCCAGTTGAAGATGTTATTACTTTGGCTTGCTCTTTGTGCTGACTAAACTGCTTAGCTTTAAGTGGCACTTACTCATTTACTATTTTCCTCTTTCAAAACTATCTATCTATCTATCTATCTATCTATCTATCTATCATGGATTATATTCACAATTAATTAATTCGCTCAGTTTTGTTTCACTCATGAATCCTGAAATATGTGCTTCCCCATAATAAGTATATGGCAATCTTTATTTATTTTTTATGAAAAAATAAATGTGATCATCTTGTTTGATGCATCATGTGCAAAATGTCAATCAATTGATGTCTATAAAATCTAGTCATTAAGAAATATTGTGCTAGTCACTGAAAATTAACAATTTGTGGTATGCAGGCATCATTTAAATCCATTTAAAGTGGAAGTCTTTTAATTAAATTCAGTTGAAATAGTGAGCTTTAGATCCTAAGGACAATCTTCTATTCTTTGGGAAAATAACAAAACAAAAACAAAACCTGTGTTGACTTTTAGCCAATCTTTTCTTCTTTTCTTTGATTCCTGCTGTCCAAATGTGGTGTCAAGATCAGTAAGATGGAGCAGCAGGTCAGGGGAAAGGTAAGATAGACATGCACAGTGATATGAAATTGCTGCAATATTTTTTCTGCTCCTTCTGGAATGACAATCACATTGCAACTGTTTAAATTTCTTACTGAAATAGGGAAAGGCAGTGAGAAATCAAATCCTAAGAAATCAATATTTAAAACTGCTCAGCAAAAGAGAAGTTAAAAGATATCTGTGCTTTCTGATTTCCTTTGTAATTAATTCTAACAACGTAGCACATAAGAAGGTATTTTAGCTAACACAGCTTCCAAATTATGCATCTGGAAAGGTAGGTTTTGCTCACATAATAGTCTCGATTTAATCACCAATTACTGCTTCAGTTCCGGATTTGGCTTTATGAAACCATTTTACTTTAAAAGAAAAAAATCAATAAATTATGTCACATGATATTTTAGCACCTTGAAGATCTTAGGAGCATTTTCATTTTATAAAAGAAAATAATTCAGTCCTTAGATTACATCATAATGATATTTTTGAAAAGGGACATCATTCCCATACATAAGTAGAAACATATTAGAGTTTTTATACTTGGCTAAAACCAAATGATACTGGAATAAAACAGATATTAAGCTAAAAAAGGCTTAATTAAATGTTTCTGCTTTTTAGAGTTTGGGGTGATTTTCAACTTATCATAAATTCATACAGTACGAACAGTTTTAAAATGCATCATCAATAGATGTGTGGGCAAACCCAAGATCATAAATATTTAAATCAGTTTAATAAATAATATAATTTGAAAGTTTACTGAAGACAATGACAATTGGTCAGGCCTATGCTAATTTTCTGAAAAGCTTATTTGCATGCAAAATGTAAATAAGTTTTACTCTTGGTCTTACTCCTTGAAGATGCAAAACAGTTTCTTGAGGAACATTCCAACAACCACTTTAAAATGTTTTCTTCGTGCTCTAAGTTGGCCAAAAATAAGTCTTGTTCTGTACCAACAGCCAATTTCTATTCCACTTTAATAAATGTGGTGCTGATCTGAGACCTTTAATGTGGGACAAATTAAGCAAGGTATTTGTAGATTTCTTCTTGGAAAGAAAAAAGAATCCACCAGTCCCTCTAACTAGCATGGGTTTGGATTGGTGGAAATGGAACACATGCTGTGACCAGTGACGTTAGCCATCTGTTAGAGTCTTCTTGATAAAGCAGGAGGAATAAAATGTCAGTTACAGCATCTCCTCCCACTTCTCCCAACCTTCTCTTACTTGCTGTTATTTCTTCCCTCTCCCTTTCCCTCTCCCTCCCTCTTTCATGTTTTTTTCTTCTTTATGTTTTGCTTTTCTACAGCTTTTGTCCCATTACCACTTTGGCTGACTTATATATCTTTCTCTTATTGCTCACTTCCTTGCTTAGTCTACTGCTCATCACCTGCTTTGTTTCTTCTCACCTGTCTTCCAGGGTATGAAGTATAAACTACCACCAAAATAGTATACCCTAGTTCAGGGGTGGGATACCACACGGTTAACTACCGGTTCAGGATTTATGAGGTTTGGTGATTTATGATGTGGTTTCCTTCAGGCTGCGATCAGGCGCCTGTTAAATCGTCGCCTGTAAATCGTCATCAGCACACTGCGTGCAGAGAAGCAGCCTTTGAAACAGCCCTCTTTTCCTGCTTTTTTAACTGCAGCTGTGCCTTGTTCAGCAGCTGAAGTTGAAAAATCAGGAAATAAAGATCAGGTAAGAGCCCAGGTGGGCAAAAACATCAGCAGACATAGAACCAGTTCTATGTCTGCTGCTTTTCAGAGCTATCGGTTCTACAGAGGTGGACAGAACCGGTAGAAACCCACCCCTGCCCTAGTTCTGTCTTAACAGAGCAACTAAAAGTATATACACACGGTGATCAAACTAGATAGTGCATCCCTCACAGTCAAAAACTACAGAGACAGCAATTAGATCAGTGATTCTTGATCTCTGTAGATGCCATATGCTAAATCAATAAATATGAAAAACCTCTTTTCCCATCCATACACAGGACTAAGAAAATGAATAGGACAGATACTAAACTTACTACCCAAAGCCCTTTCCTGACAGAAATGGGTGGGGAAGAAATGTGAAAAATAAATAAATAAAATAAATAAAACTACCAATCCATAAATGTGGTTACAATTTCAACTCTTCCATTACCTTACTACTCTTTTATAAGTGTAACCCCGCAGTTGTGGTAAAATTTAGGAATAATGAAGAGTTAACATCTGATGCAAATTGGTAGTTTGCTAGGAAGGTGTGATATAATTTTTTTAACTGCAAAGTGAAAGTTGGAAAGGGAGGAAAATATTAACTTTCAGAAATAAACTAGAAGTCTGTTCACAACAGAATACCCTATACCAACAGACCTGAGATTCTAGGCTTAGACAACCTTGAACTATGCCAGCTAAGATTGGACTTAAGCATAGTACATAAAATAATATGTTACAATGTCTTCCCAGTTAATGAATATTTCAGCTTTAACCACAACACAAGAGCACACAACATATATAAACTTAAAGTAAACCATTCCAAACTTGATTGCAGGAAGTACAATTTCAGCAACAGAATGGTCAATGTCTGGAACTCACTACCTGATTCTGTTGTCACCTGCTCAAACCCTCAACCCTTTACCCTCAAACAAAGCTCTATTGACCTCGCGACATTCCTAAGAAGTCTGTAAGGGGCATGCATAAACACACAATTGTGCCTACTGTCCCTGTCCTATTGTCCCCAACTATTAGTTCCTATTTCTTGTATTTAAACTTATATTTATTCTTATTTCTATCAAATAAATAAATAAATAAATAAATAAATAAATAAATATAAAATAAAAGTCAAAGATAGAGATAAACTGCAGCAGTTAGACACAGTAGAGTTGGAGAGGGGATTAGAGCTAGGCATCTCAAAACCAGGAATTGCTCTTTTTCCCGTGAACTAAATACATTGAGAGAAATGTATGGCCCAGAAAAGAAGGACTATAGTAAGAAGATAAAAGAAAGATAGCTTGAAAGAACTATCCTAAAGATAAAGATGAAATAAAGAACAGAATGAAGAGATTTTTTTCCCCTTTGAATGAGAGAAGAAAGTGCATTCATAAATAAGCAAAGAAAGAAAAAGAGAGCAACTGAATATTTTCTCTTTTGCTATAAGAGTATTGCAAAAGACATTGTGTATTGTGGACAAACTAAGACATTGAATGGCCTGGGATATTTGGATGGCCTCAAAGAAGATAGCTTTTCCCAAGATATTCAAGACCCCAGAAGTTGAGTCAGATGCAACAAGATAATGCTGAAATCAACCAAGCAAAAATATTAAACGCATAAGACTGCGAATATCTCTCATTTACAGTTCAGTAATTTTTTTTTCCAAATTTTCCTTGGTTTGTGTAATTTGTTAGGCTAGATGACAGCCCTGAAATTTAAGATGAATATTCAAATTGATCAATAAAAGCACTGTCAAAGAAAAAGAGAGTGCGAAAAACATCATCGCTCTTCTCAATACTGCAGTCTAGTGTCATCTGAAAAGCAGATCAAACAGAGTGACAGAAAGGAGGAAAAACAGATTTTGAAAACCACAGAGTTAAATGGAACTATAACAGTTCATGCAAAACAAACTGCTGAATAAAAAAAAATGCCTTGCTGAGATCAGAGCTGCTTCAATATTATCGTGATCAGTATTCTGTTGCCAACCAGCCAGTTGCCTTTAGAAACTCAGAAACAAGCCAGATGCCCACAGATCTGTTGTTTATCCCTAGCATTAATTTAGGTACTTGTTCTACTTAGTTGTCATAAATGTGAGTCACTATTGGACATGCCTTTCAGGAATTTAAAATACCATGGGTAAAAATTTCTTTCCTATCAGTTGACATTATTCCAGCATGAATGTGTCCCGTGTCCATGTTCCAGGTTATAGGAATTAGGTAAAGTCCAAAAAGGATAAGAACACCGTAGGGTTTTAAAAGTCCAAGGGATTAGATACTAGGTTCAAGTCTTTCTTTATATTTATTTTATAAAGTCCTTTCTAGATCTCCATTGTCATCTCATACTGGAAATGTTCATTAATAGGGTTTAATATTTCTCAGAACCCAGGCAAAAAAATTATAAATCTAACATTGAAAACTCTGTTTCTTTTAGCATTGGATTACTCATATTTCAGGATTCATTGGGAGTTTTCATTTGTTATTTTTATATCTGACTGCAATCAAAGTTATTTTCCAGACTAGCAACACTTCCACATATATTGTAGCATACTGTGATATGAATTTATCCTAATGTTTCCTCTTTGCATACAATATTGCCATATATAAGTACATTTATGTTTGTCATTTTCTATGGGCACAGTTTTCAATAATTGAAGTATACAATTTTAATTTAAAAGAGATTAAAATACTGATTTGCAATTATATAATTGAATCACAAATGTTCATTAAAAACAAACAAAAAAGAGTGTGATGAATACAGTAACAAAGGGAAGACTATAAAAGAAAAATGTTGGTCCAATGGCAATAATTACTCACAAATACCCAGGCAAACTATTGTCTAAATAAAGTCATGCTATACTTTCCCCAGAAGGGGAGAATCATGTGAGAAGATCCTATGCCAAATCAGCACAATATTGGTCATGCACATAGATGGATCTTAACATCGAGCTTATCACAGAGGTTAATTTACTGTGATTTAGACTCAACATGTTTAAAATTTTATGGAGTGTAAAAATAGCATATTAGGCCAGATAGATAGATAGATAGATAGATAGATAGATAGATAGATAGATAGATAGATAGATAGATAGATAGATAGATAGATAGATAGATAGATAGATAGATAGATAGATAGATAGATAGATAGATTAGATAGATAGATAGAAAGATAGATAGAGGGATGGACTGCTCAGGGTTTGCAGGGGTTCAGGAGAGTCCCTAGCTACGATTCTGTGCAGTTTAGAGAACCCCCAAATCCCACTCCTGGCTAGCCCCTACCCTCCCCACCCCTCCCAGGAGTCCCCATGTGGCCTATTTTGGATGCAGGTAAGGGCAGAGCTCACCCAGAGGCTCAAGAAGGGCAAAAGCGGGATGCCCCCTGGACTATGAACGACTAGTGACCTGAGGGCCTTCAGACGTGACCTGAAGACTTGGCTCTTCGAGCAGGCCGGCCTGAGCTGACTCAAATGGGATTTTTAAATGGGGTTTTTAGATTGGTTGGGATGGGCTGTACAAAGTTTTAATTTATTTTAATTGGGGGTTTTTAGATTTTTATAGGGACAGCCTAGGGTTTAATTCTTTTTTAACTATTTATATTTGTCTACATGTATTTTAGTTGGCTGTTCACCGCCCTGAGTCCTTCGGGAGAAGGGCGATATATAAAACCTAAAATAAAATAAAAAAAAATGGACCTCCTGGAAGTTCATGAAAGTTGGAAATGGCCCCATTTCCAGCTTCCAGAGCCCGGGAAGGCCATTTTTGCCCTCCCGGAGGCCCGATGAAGGAGACTGACTAGGCCATGGCCACCATGGCCATGCCCACCCAGCAACCGAGCAGAGAACCCATAGATAGATAGATAGATAGATAGATAGATAGATAGATAGATAGATAGATAGATAGATAGATAGATAGATAGATAGATAGATAGATAGATAGATAGATAGATAGGCTAGATAGGCAGGCAGGCAGGCAGGCAGGCAGGCAGGCAGGCAGGCAGGCAGGCAGGCAGGCAGAATTTCTTCAAGGATTATATAAATATGTTAAATAAAAGTAAAAATGTGATAAATATGAAGAAAACAAACTGTTCTCCTTTCACTCACTGCAGATCACTTCTTTCTTTGATGAAGGAATTGCTAGGATAAGATTGCCACTGGCTTGCTTTTTGGAGTATTTCCAAAAATGTGCTCTCTTGGACACCCTGGAATTCAGCTTGAAGTACCTTTGAAGCAACTCAAAGTTTTTTTTATATATATTAAGACTGTTGGGGATGGTTCATTGAGTATTATTGCTGCTGAAACTATTTTCAGTTTTGAGTTAGGAAAGGTCAAACCTGGCATGAGGAAATCATGGCAAATATCACACAATTTCAAATGTGTGAGGTTAAAAGTCAATCTCTTTGAGTGAACAACTAAAGATTCTTCACATCCCTCATCCTTCCACACATTCAATTTAAGACTCTACTTAAAACCAAACTCCTAGCTTTGTAATATTGTCCTCAAATCCGTGCAAAACCTATTATTAATCACAAGCATTTTTCTGCAGTCCACAGGACACACAAAACCAACATCAAGCTGAAAAGAACTCTTGTCATGACGAATGGTCATTAAATTGCCTCCTAGCTGCCTCTCTGGTTTCAGTTCATTTTTAAAACTGAATGTATTTTTGGTAAGATGCAATGTAAGTACCTTTGACAAAGGCCTACTAAAAAGCCCTTTCATTGAATGCACCCTATGAGGCTATTTATTGTGATCAAAACCACTGTTGCTCTTTAACAATGCATTTTTGTAGAATAATACTTTTGTTAAAATTTAGGAAAGAGCTGAATTCTGGGAAGACTTTAAAACTTTCAGAAGATAAAAGTTTGAAAGATTCAGCAAATGCAAAGCCATACACACATTCTTTTATTTAAGACTGATATTTCAACAACACGACATCGAAGTTGGAAAGAAAACAAGTCCTATGGTTAGTTTAGTAAAAATTGCTTTGAAAAATTATTTAAACTTAATTTGAATACTACATCAGATGATATGTCCTTGATCCCATGAAAAACTGCAATGTTGAAGTCCAAGCACATTAAGGGAGTTTCTCTACTTTCACATCGTATCTTCCACTAGTGAGTTTTTTCCTACTCTAGTAATATCTAGTAAATATTCAAAGCAGATAATCACAATTTTTAAAACAAAATAATTATTATCAATTTCAATTCAATTGTCAGCATTCCAGCAACCCTCCTTTCCAGCCAATAACTCCGATAACTCTCTCAAAGATAGCTTTATTTAGATAGTAACTGGCACATCTATGGAATCCTGAATATGAAAGTTTTGGGCTTCCTTGCAATATTCAAAACTACAACTCCATCCCCCCTTGGCCATCATCACATCACATGACCCAATCAAGATCCGTCCTAAAGTAAGATTCTTATTTCATTCTGTGCCATACTCAATGACCTTGAACTAATAAAAGAATTTTATTTTATCTACTTAGAGATACTCAATTGAATCCCCCCCTCTGAATTTCTCAGGCTTGTGGAAGTGTGAGAGCATCGAATCTCAATATAACTTCCAAAGCTGACATCAATCTTTGTTCCAGCATGTAGAAGAGCTGTACGTTTTAAATAAATAAATAAAAAAATGTATGTCTTCCACTCTGAGTTTTTCTAAAAACTCTTTATCTTGTTGGTACTTTTTTTTTTTTAAATTTCCCTGAAAATATGTATGATGCATCCTTGTGCTCTTTTATAAAAGAATTACAATGATTAATTAGGCTGTATGGAAAAGAAAGAGAAACAATACAGTATAGAAAAGATAAGTTCTTACATAATGAATTGGTAAAATCTGGAAACCATACCCATCACTAGATAGTAATTCTTCAGGAGGATGCTGTTATTTGGCAAGCAACCTATCAAATGGGTTTCAAAGGGTAAAAGTGAAACTAGATTAGTTTAGGTAACATATATTTTTTTTAGATATTAAGTTTGTCAACCATTTACAATGAATGTTTTAATGAATTTGGAATATCTCTGAGTTCTTAGTTCAGATTTTTTCCAGGTATTGACACTGCTACAGTCATGGCCATATTTCTATTTCTGATAACAAGAATAGACGACCAATAGACCAAAGTTTTCATGCAGCTCTTGGATCCACTGGACTAATTTCATTTAGCTATGATTGCTGAAAACTGATACTACAGTTTTCTGCCATTTTAAGTTAGCAGAAAGATTAGAATTATTTCATAAGCCCTGACAAAGATATACTGCATATAAAAGCAAAGAATCTCCTGCAAATCCTTCCCCAACTCTCATATTTGTGGCCTTCTACCCTTCAAAAATGTAATTACAACAAGGTCCAAAGCTCATGTAGAATTTCAACCCAACACTATTTTCTTGCTACCTCCAAATTATCATTTGATCAAAATCTTCTGTGCAGAGATTGCAATGAAATCTTTTCATCAGACATGTGGAGGGGGGGGGGAATTATACTGGATATTTATTTACTACACTAAATTATGCTATAACTATCTGATAAGGCTTTGTGAAAAAAAGCCTGTAGTTCAAGGCCAATATATGGTTTGGAACATATATTAGCACAGAAACACCATTGGTCAGGAGCAACTTTAGCTGCATCTTTTTCTGGGCTCATAAGCTTCCTTTCATGGGTATCATGGGAAAGGATATGTTGTTTTAAGGAGTTTCCACTAAGTGCAGCCATATGTCTTCTGATTCATTGCCCTTCAAATCAGGATTTTGGCGCAGCCCTATTCATAATACAACACCCATGAAGCAAAACACTTGTGGAGAAAAAAACGGTTTATTACACAATAGGACGGGAAAACATTTAAATAATTTAGGAATCAGAGGATAGGTTTACCTTTATGAGGATTTTTTGTGGGGAACAAAGTGACTTAAATTAGTGTGATCTATGGGGAAAAGTAAAAGGTGACAAAGGAGAATTTATGTTGAGAAGAAAAAAAAAAGGGGGATTCTGGAATTACATTGTTTAATTTGTGCCAGACATATAGCAAGGCTTAGATATGGTTGAAGTCTCTCAGACATTTGATAAGATTTGGTCAGCTAAGAATTTTTACTGCAGACTGGAAGCTCTGTTAAGCAGCTAATTGCCCTGTGTCAGCAGAAGGCTACAGTGCACTGCTACAGCCACTGCTGCTTAACCATTGCTTTTTCTCCATCTCTGTATTTCATCTGATGCTTTGCCCTATACTTCATGACCTTGAACTGGGTGTGGTTGGTTATTGACATAACTGATATTGTGGCTCTGGCAATGAAGCTCAGAATATCACAGGATCTCAAAAAGAGGATGTGCAACATTTTCTTTGGTATAACAACCAGAAAATCTCAATAATGAATTCATTCATATCATTTATTTTATTGCTTGCTTATTTATTAATTAATTAATTACACAGTCTTCTATGTTACCCTAACCCAGGGCTATCAAATTCCTGGCCCACAGGCCAGATGTGTCACATGCTGGCCACACCCACACCTGGTTTAGTGAAGGGGGGAAAAGTCCCGATATGTCATGTGATGCCGCCATGATGACATGCATTTGACACTCCTGCTCTAACCTGTCAACACTGAGCAGCTCAAGAATCTCAATTTGGTAATGAAAGATAAAACCATATAATAACCATCCCTCCAAAAATGCATCCCATTTTTCCTCAGGAAAGCAGAATGGGACAACTTGCCATAGCCAATTCACAATGGCCTACTTGTCAGGGACAACTCACCAAGGTACAACTCACCACAACCAACTCGCTATGGCCAACTTTCTATGACAAATTTGTCAGGACAACTCACCATGGTCAACTCACCATGGCACAACTCACCATAGCCAACTTGTCATGGCCAACTCAGCATACTCAACTTGCTATGGCCAAGTTGCCAGGGACAACTTATCATGGGACATCTTATCACAGCCAACTCACCATGGCTAACTTGCCATAGTCAACTCACCATGGGATAACTCACCACAGCCAGCTCACCATGACCAACTTGACCAACTTGCCAGGATCAACTTGCCATGCTAAATTAACAATGGGACATTTCACCACAGCCAACTCACCTTGGGACAATTCACAATGGGTCAATTCAACAAATATAAAAGTTATGTTAAATTCAATGGAACTGAGCCAATAATGGTAAAATAAAAAAATCAATTCAGAAATACAAGAGCTACAATAATTTAGACAAAAATACGTTCACCAATAATAAAAGTAGCTGAACGAAGCAATTAACAAAGCACTGAATTGTCCACAGTGAGTTGTCCTGTTTTGAGTTAGCCACAGTGAGTTGGCTGCAGTGAGTTGTCCTAAACCCCAGAGAGTGATCAGTCATGGATTCTTTTCTGAGTGTGAGTATTTGCTGGCAGACATTTCATTACCTTGCTAGCTAAAAGCATTAGTGCTGATGATGTTAACTAAGGACTCTATAGTTCAACCTTGAGCTGCATATATTTTCTTCTATTATAGTGGTCAATCATCCATTTTCTTTCTATAGAGAATGCTAATATTTCATATATTTGCATAATGTCTGAAATATTAACAGGGACCAGGCTTACTTCTTGGTGTATGTTAGGGAAGAAAGGACCCATCTCTAAAAACTCTTCACTCCTGAGTACTTAATGTTGGGACTTTTTGGTTTAGATGTAGAGAGCAAGCTCTTCTTCTTTCACTTAACTTTTGGTATATTCTGGTTTTTTAGGAAAGAAAATCAGCTTGTAGCAATGAATAGTTTCAGAAATAAAGCTTTTTATGAAGAGGACTGATAAATGTTTTTAGGACACTACACTGTTTTTATAAGGTAGAATTTTATAATGTAGAATAAATGCTCAAGCTTTACTCTGATGAAAGTTCAACATAAGAACGACATGTCCCACTCCCAACACTGAAGCAAAGTGGTTAAAAACATGGCTCTTTTCAATGTTTATAACATTGCTCATTTCAAAACAATTTGTCTTTATTGTCTTTTCATTATTTGAAATTTTACATATCCACCCATAAAACCAGACAGAGAAACATTTAATAATTTTCTCTTTAGACAATTCAAAATTGTCTTCATTTCTATTTCAAATTCTTCTGTGAGTTATACAGACCCAGTCAAAGACTAGGGTCTTTGAACTTTGTCAAGCTGTTTAATTTTCTTTCATTGTTGATTTGCAAATGGTGATGGTTACAAATCTGTTCTTCCTTCCATGTTAGGATTTCACTCCAGAACGTCTCAGCTGCCTCTTCCTCTTTCTTTATACTTCAGATGAACAACCTCAAATTTCTTTTAAATCCTTGACAGCATTTGAGAAGTAACTTCCTTCATAAATCTTTCATTACCTTCCAGTGGTAAACATATTGGAAAAACTATGCTATTTTCTAAATCCAAATACCACAGAAGCCTTTACTTTGTATTATGTGACAAAATATCATATATAATTTAGATAGACAAGGTTAAGAAAAAATGTTATTTTGTCTCAGCATACAAATACATTAGCATATTCTTTGTAATGTGATGTTCAATTGTAATAAATCTCTGTAATTCTAAACCAAGTGATGAGGTGAGAATATTTATAAAAGGTCTTTATTCAGTGCTATTGTTAAATTTAATAAAACTGTCATGTATAATATTTGTTACTGTGAAGACTAAATTATGAGATCTGGCAGCTTATTCATTTACAATTTCTGTGTTAACAAATAGTGGATGTGCTGTAGATGAAATATACAGGATATATCTAGACAAAAGGGTAACACATGTTGTACAACAGTGGATTTATATATATACATCTGTGGCAAAGAAGGCAGAAACCAAGTTTAAGGAGGTATACTTTGTCAGAGCATTTGCAGCATGACTACTACTGTGAGACAACCCAGGAACAAAACATAGCACACAGAGGCTTAGACATTTAACAGTAGTTTATATACATGGTAGGCAAATACCTGACAAGCAATCAATCTTCTTAACTCTATATGGAGAAATCTACAATGGAGACAGGACACATGGAGAAAGAAAAATTCCCTCTAATGGCTGCCTTATATAATGGCTGCCTTATACTTCTTAATGTGGTAAAATGTCTGTCGACCCATTCTTGGTCTTAAAATGGCAACACCTTTGCTGATTCATCTTCATTGCATCAGCCTTACATTGCATCAGCCTTACAGCAGCTGTTCAGCTCTTAAATCTCAATACGGTAACATTCCTCCCATTTAAAAATGAATAGCTGATAATCCAAATGCTTTAACATAGTTTTTATATTTTTCCACAGATACAGGCTTTGTTAATACATTAGCTATATTACAGTTGTAATAGAGTGAAGAATACCTCCTTAAACATCATACTACTCTGTGTACACATTATCACATTATCCTGTGTATACATGGAGATGGGGCTCCTTTGTTCAAAGTTTACTTTGCAAATAATGGTACAACATTTGACTGTTATTATTCCATTGTTGTCTGTAGTGATACAGAAAAAAAAAATAGGCTGGGTTATGTTGAATAGAAGCAATTGAGGCTTTGAATTGCAAGCCAATCATTCCTCTGGCAATTCCTCCAGAAAAGATAAAAATATATGCCATCTTTGGAGTGGGCATGTTTATTTTTTTCTGAAATTGATTATAATGGAGGAAAAAAATGGGAAAAGAATCAAGATAAACAAAACTGTTTAGATGTATTGGCTTATGTTGTATATAAATACAGCAATAAATCAACCAATTGGTTAATTAATCATACATTTCCATACTACTCTGATTGGCAGAAAGTACAAGGTAATGGCTCATTGGCCATAGAGGACTACTATTAGTAACTACTAGCAATTAAATTAGGATTCACACACATAAAGCCAGACTTTTAGGCACATTAGTAACTAGATCAACATATTATGTGAAGTCAAAATCTGACAAACTACTTTAGGGACTTTAAGGATAAGTGCTTCCAGTATATATGAACAATCCTCTTTCCATCTTTTATAAGGCATATAAAAACTATTTGAAGATTGATAATGATGACAACAGATCTTTGTCTTGCCATTTCTTCAGAAATGAAGTATTATAGTTTCCTGCTGATGGATGTGCTATATCTTTTAGTCTTGCTGTAATCATTCTTAACTCTTTCAAACAAGTGTGAAAAACACATGGAAAATAGTTACAAAAAGAATTTTGAAAATTATTCATACTGATATAAAATCTTAGTTCATTTAAACAAAGTCACAATTCCTTATAAAATAAATTATAAGAAAAAGTCAACAAAAAAACTGTTAGAGTTCATGTTTCAAATACATCAGATACTGTAAAAGACAGCCATATTTGTATTTTTTTAATAAAATCAAGATTAAATTAATTAAATCAAATTAAATTATGCTCTCTCTTGTTGTATATTATAAATGAGAAAGAGATGAAACATAGCAAATTAAATTGTATATAGATTAAATTGAGTACAAGGTGAATTAATCAATAAATAATACTTATTGCTGATTTAAAGCAAAAGCACAAGTCTTTAAATAGTAGACTTCTTTATCATACATAGAGACACAAAGCAAAATTTAAAAGCAGTTTATTCATCTGAATTGTTTGTGATAATGACAATTCTGGAAAGAAATACCTGCTGAAACAGCCATCTTGATAGTAAGGTACCAATCCTTCATTATCATTATCATTCAGAATCATTAATTATAAATCTAAAGATAATGCAAAAAGTCTTCTTACCCACTTTCTGCCATAACATTCCCAGATGGTAAAAATATAGGAAGAATTGCATGCTTTTCTTTAACATCTTATCATACCTCATGATGCCTGGGATTTTTTCAACCTCCTTGAAATCATAATTTGAAATGATCCTTGGCAGTAGTAGTGCATATATTTTGTGTGTGTTGTTGTATAAGAAACCTGTTTTTGTCATTGCTTATGTTAATGGCTGACAGCACTGAAGCTCTGTGTGATGAGTCAAAAACTCTTAATGCCATTTTCCTCCCACATAAGCATGACCTTGGAATTACAAGTCCTGTTTCCCACACATTACTGGTGTTATTTAAAGTGACAAAGTTTCAGGACAGAAAAACCTGCACACATACACCACCTACGTGTTTCCATTCTCATGAGCCAGGACCTTGCATTATAACAGTTTCTTTCCCGCAAACATTCACAATGAATGCACAAAAGCCTACAGGGAATCCAATATTATCAGAGCATTCATGGAATCTGCAGGAAAGCTCACATTAGAAGAAAACTCCTGCGGTGAGCATTTCATATTCATCATGCTTATGTAGGTCTTCTAGAATGACATTCTGAGGGGGTTTCTGGAAAGAACAAGGCCAATATAAAGCACATTAAGAAGGCTACATTAGCACAAAGGCTAAGCTTTGTGTCTCTTTCTACCTGCTGTGGTCTTCGTCCACTGATGGGAATTATCCTGACTGTGACTGGATGCTTTGCAAGCTAGCCTTGGGGAGTGATGGGAGCAGTGGTGGTATTCAGCAGGTTCTGACCAGTTCTGGAGAACCAGTAGCGGAAATTTTGAATAGTTCGAAGAACTGGCAAATACTATCTTTGACTGGAGATTTTACGCTATCCTTCCCCTGCCACGCCCACCAAGCCACGCCCACAGAACCGGTAGTAAAAAAAAATGAATCCCACCACTGGATGGGAGATGCAAAATAAATTATAGGGATAACCAAACACAAATCCCAAAGGCTGACTGTCCTCACCAACTCCCCCCCCCCAAAAAAAAAAATAACATTTACATAATTTACAGGCTAAATAGAATAAATGTGAAGAGTTTAGCAAAAGAAATAAATTGATCACTCCGAAGGAATGCAGCTGGAAAAGAGGTATTGCACTTACAGAGATGGCCTAAATCACCTAACTCCAGGGAATGTGTTGAATTTTTGTCCAGTGCCCTGTTTATTATGGATTAATTTTCTTGTGAATTTTTGCTAGCTAGAACTCTTGATAGTTATGGTATAGAGAACTCTATCTCCACATATAGAATTGCCTCTTTGAAGTCTATAGCAAAATATTCCTCAGTAATAAAAAAACAAGCTGATAATCTTCCTGTGGTTGAGATAGGGATAATATCTTCCATAAAATAAGCAGCAAGGATGCCAGGATCATTGAGGAAAGATATTATGACATGTAGCTTTCACATTTTCAATGGTTTATTTTATAAAGTTAATCTGCATAATTAAATCAGGTTCTCTTTGCAAATAAGCTTTTGTTTCAGGCACATTAACCACAGCATGATAGCTTGCAAGGAAATCAAAGTCTGAAGCTAGAACAAGGTCCCCTGTTTTAAAGATATGTAGCCATCAATTCCACACTTACGTGAACACTGGAATTCATTTGTACATAATGAATAGTGGAAATCTATTAAAACGCATTTAATCATTCATGTCTTTGATTTAACATCTGTCTAAAGCTTAACTTCAGAATTAAATATTTATCATAAAATTGCATAAAAGCCCATGTAGCTATTAATGAAATATTAATTCAAAATTAATACAAAGGAAGTTTTTGGCTGGCCCTATTTCATTATCCATTTAGTGGATTGGTTAAAGTCACTTTTAAAAAGCATTAAAATGTTTAAAAGTATGATTCTTTGGTGTTTGGCATGCTTCTTGTATTACCAATCATTGGCCCTTCAGAGACTAATATTATCTGTCTTTTAGAAGTTTAGATCCATATAAGCCTACCTTTCTTCATAAATTGTTTCTTTTCAGATCCACCTAGTAATATTTATTCAGCATAAAAAAAAATTAGAGGGGCAATTTATGTATCTATGCTAAAATGTTGAAAATGACTCTCAAGCTTTTTTTCTATGAGGAAGTATATATCTTTGGACAAACTCTAAATGTAAACATTTTAAGGCACACCAGAACTGCAAAATAGTTTTTGAAAATAGTAACCATCTAATTCTGTTTATCTCAGTCCTAGCGGGCAATGTCAAGAAAGTACAGTATAATAATGAATGTAGGAAGTGGCAGCAGATAACAGCAAAATGTAGAGGCAGCGCTCCACTTACAACAGTTCATTTAATGATAGCTCAAAATTACAAATCTAAGCTGGTATTGCTCTAACGGTACTGAAAAAAAGTGACTTAGGACCTTTTTCACTTTTATGACCATTGCTGTATCTCTATGTGTGATCAAACTGCAGATATTTGGTAACCGACTCATATTTATCATGTCCTGAGGTCCTTTTGCAACTTCTGTCATGTCAATGGGACTAATCCGATTCACTTAACAACCATGTTATTAACTTAACAACTGCAGTGATTCACTTAACAATTGTGGCAAGATAGGTCATTAAATGGGGCAAAACTCACTTAACAACTGCCTCACTTAGCAATAGAAATGTTGAGCTTAATTGTGGCCATAAGTCAAGGATTGCCTATGCTTACTTTTTACAACAAGAGTACAGTATACATCTGTAGTAGAAGCAGGTTTTGAAACACGCCCAACACAAAAGCACAGTGCTGAACATTTCTCTTTCTTAACTTTCCATCAAGGGGCTAGCAATGAAATATGGCAAACCATCTTCTTTCTTATCATTCTTTCTTAAAGCATTTTATTTACAGTTTTGAATTCCTGAATATCACAAATAATAAAATACAGGAAGTTGGTTTTTGTTTTGATGAAAGAGATCACATGTTTATATCCAATATGGCTTAGTAGAAGCATTCTTCTAGAAAAAAAATGAACATTTTCACAACTCTCTTTTTCCTATGGCAGGCTTAAGTATTCCAGCCCATGGTAAATGTGTAGTGAGAAGGGAGAATTGAGAATATATGAGAAGCTCATGGAATACATGAGAAGATGTTTTCTCTTAGTGCAAATCTGCCACTACATCCTTTGGAAGGTGAACCCAACAGTGTTTTAATAACAATTTTGTGCATCAGAATCAATTTGTTGCACAAATTATGCTCAGGATTCTCCCCTTGAGGGACAGGTATAATGTTGCTCTGATGTCTAATAAATGGAAAATAACAATTAATAACAATTATGACTGTAAATGATGGGAAAGAGGTTTCTAATTATCCAATTATCTGATGTACTCAATGATTCAGGTAATTGGGCAGCTCTAAAATTTGCATCTGTAATTAATTATGTGTGCAAAAATGTTAATGATTTAATGCAATACAGGTAAGATTGCACTTATTTATTTATCATTAGTGCATGGATAATCTCAACAAAGTGAACCATGTATTTCCCACTTCTGTTTTATAGTCAAATTATCTGGATTTATGTTATGGTGCTATAGCAAGCCTCTCTGTTTGATACATTCATTGTTTAAAGTGTAACACATCTGGCAATGCAATTCTTCATTAACATTATGTGGATTGTTCTTCTTTTAGTTGCACCATAAATATTTATGATTAACACTAGAAAGAAAATTTAATAAATCAGTTCCAAGGAAAATAATGCTAGATGCATAAACTCTTGGAGAATGTTACTACAGAAGGTGTCTGGTAGCTCCTTTCTACATTTTTTTTAAAGGCATAAGCTTTTCTGAGCTGTAGCTCATTGATCAGATGCATGGTATGGTTGAATTGGTGTAGCATTTTAAAAGGGGGTGAGGCAAGAAAGAAAAGAGAGTTATGTAGAAGAAAGAAAAGAGAGTTATGTAGACATTTGAAAAGGCAAGAAAGAAAGGAGGGTTGTTGTAGATACAGGTGATGTGTGAAAAGGATTACAAGTACTTCATCAATTAGCCATTATAGTGTGTTCAAAACCTAGCATCTTTGATAAGACCTTCTGAGATAGCCTAGAACGTTTTGATGAAAGTTCAGCAGACTTTTTAACATTGGTGTATTTTTTCTACAGAAATCCACCTTGTAATCTTCAGTTAAGTCTCCCAGAAAGAGTACAAGATACTCTGGTATTACTTAGTCCCCCACTTTTTATGAGTCTTGTGAAACTTGTGTTCATTAATTCTTAAGTACAAAATTTGCCAGGCAAAAAAGACTAGGTGAAAGTTCAGTTAAGCTGATTTATTGCTAAAAGCCTATACACATGAATTTTCTCAAATAATGACCAGCATCTGGTTTAGAGTTAGATAAGAAACAATGGCCTTCAAGGTGGGGTTGGACTTGTGTCTATGTATTTAGGCTCATTCCTCTTTCAATGCTAACTCCAGTTCTGTCATTCACTGTCCGACACAGTCTGTCCATTTATTTGGCTAATTTGCTAGATCCTTTATTCATGTACTATTCCTTTGATCACATCACCTGCATTCATGAAAAGAATGCATGAAGATGATTATGATCCTATAAGAAATCTAAATCCCTGCACACCAACTTATGACTTTTATTTGTGGTGTGGTGTGGTGTGCGATTCCTATCTGTCAAACCTCTTCCAATGAAAAGCAGGAGATGAGATTCAGAAGCAGTGGTGGTATTCTATTGATTCAGCCTGGTTCGAATGAACTGGTAGTAAAAAATGCTACCGTTCGGCCAAACCGTTGGTTAAAAAAACAGCTACCGATTTGGCTGAACTAATATTTCTTTTTTTTCCCCTCCTGATGAACAACTGTTCCGATGATCAGTGTGCCAGGATCCCCTCGCTGTCTTACTGTTTCACCGAGGAGGCTTCCCTAAGGCCCAGGATGCAAAAAAGGGCACACAAAGGGGGGGTGCTGTCCCCATTCCATTTTTTGCCTCCTGGGCCTCGGGTAAGTTGCCTGGGAGCAAAAATGGCTTCCCAGGAGGCTTCCCTGAGGCCCAGGAGGCAAAAAATGGAGCCCAGGGGGTGCTTCAAAAAAAAAAAGAAGAAGAAGAAGAAGAATCTACGCCTACCCAGTTACATGGCATGCCCACCTAGCCACTCCCACCAGCCACACCAGTAGTAAAAGAACCAGTAGTAAAAATATTTGCATCCCACCCCTGTACAGAAAAGTTTCTGTCCCTGGGAGTCTTCAGAAAAACAAGGTGATTAAGAAACAATCTTAAATCAGTAGGATAAAATTGATAGGATTAGTACAGTACAGTCCTAATACTGTTCATTAGTTAGTGCAGTTAAAACAGTCTATGCAGAGTCACATCATTGTGTAGAAAGTTCAGGAGAAAGACCATCTTAGTCTATAAAAGTCAAAAATCAGAAGAAAACTGCTGTAAGGTTTTGACTTAACAGTATACATTCCAAACTTCTGCAGCCTTCTAATCTGGTTAATGAGGAAAACTGAAGTGTTTTTTTTTTTAAAAAAAGCTTTGTCCTGGGGAAAATATTATGTTTTGTCCATTCAGATTGGGAGTAAAATTCTAGAATAGGTAATGGCAGCATAATTGCCTACCAAGTTAAATTCATTTATGTAGGTCAGGGGTGTCAAACTCAAGGCCCATGGGGTGGATCTGGTCCATGGGGTTCTTAGATCTGGCCTGTAGGGCCACCCTGGAAACAATGAAGGACCAACCCATGGTGTCTCTGCCAGCAAAAACAGAGCTCAGGAAGGCTACATGTGGCCCTCCCAGGCTTCATTTCTGGCTGCAATAGCCTCCTTCAGCCCTCTGCCAGTGAATACAGAGATTGGGAGGGTGTGCACAGCCCCCTGAGCTGCATTTTTTTCTGGCAGAGGGCTGCAGAAGGCCATTACAGCCAATAAGGAGGGCCCACTGGCAGAAGGCTGACACAAGTGACTTTGGACAAGTCACACCCACCTTGGCCATGCCCACCCAACCTCCAGAGGTCAAACACAACCCTGATGCAGACCTCAATGAAAGTTTGACACCCCTGATCTAGGATAATAGCACATTCAGGCAACCTAGAACTCAGAAGACATATGCAGGTAATGAAGGAAAGTACTCACTGGGTTGGTAAAATTTGTAATAAAGACATCTCATGCCTGTTAAAATACATTCTGTATGTATGATACCTTTGTCTCTGCTATAATGTGTGCCATTATTCTGTAAAACAATTCTGTTACCTGTGCATTACCGAGAATGCAGAGAATTGCCAAATGGTTAACCCAGTGGGTTAACCATTTGGCAATTCTCTGCATTCTCGGTAATGCACAGGCAATAGAATTAAATGAATTTAAACAGAATTTACAGTTTGGTTGACTTGGTAACCAAACTTGTAAAAGCCTCACCAACAAAGTGTTATGGAAAAACTCTCAAATGAATTAGATATAGTGCCCATTAGTAGGACCGTCAGGCCAGAAGATACCCAACAAGTTACTGGAGAAGAACAAGGACTTGCAGTGGGTAGTCAAGGCTTGGGGCAAATGATGTGCATAGGACAAATCCAGCAGGAATCCCTGCTTCTAATACAGTCACTGATGAAAGCAAGGATTTGTGCTACATAAAGATCAGTGTTTATTCCTTTTTTAAAAAAAAGGATGACTCCAAGGATTGCTACAATTACTGCATAATTGCCCTCATTCCTCAAACTAGTAAAATAATATAGAACAGAAAAATAGTCAAGATTTGTATTAGTAGGGACTCAATTATATTACTGCCTTTTGTATCAGACAACACTAAAGCATTTATTTGAGATCTTATGATTGCAAATGTTTCATACAAAAAGAAGTAATCATTGAGTTAATTTTTTAGAGAAAACGTTATGGAATTATTATGACTATGTCTCTCATCCATATTCAGATCCATATGGGTTGTTTGTCATTGATAAATACAAAATTTAACAAGTTTTACAGTTCTAAACAGAATGTTAATACATTGCGCAAGCTGATATAAGCAGGAAAAAACATCTATTGAATAATTGGTTCTGAGATTTAAATAAGTAATATACCATTTGTTTGAAATATAAATAGGAATAATTACTTATTATATAATGCTGTTCTTTTTCTCAACAGACAATATTTTTTTAATCAAAAACAACTCCATTGTGAGTTAAGGATCCATGATGGAGTATGTGACCATGTAATTGAATCAACACTCTTCTGTACCTGTACTAATATTATAAGCATCTACAAGGAGGTGCAGTTTTGATCTGCAATTGTGCATACTATTCTGTACTCCTTTTTCCTTATTGTGCTTTATGGTACTAACATCTGACTATCTAAAGGACCAGTTTTTCTGGAGAGTAGACAGGTTCTGGAACATCTTGATTAAATAACATCATTTTGAGGGACCCAAGAAGTTCACCTACTTTGTAGAAGTTCCTGCTCTCTGGAAGAGACTTTCAGATTACAAACTATTTCTGAATGAGAATGAGATAATGTGGCATATATCTTTCAAATTTACCTGAAGTATGCTGATCCTTATCTGGGCACTAATGACCTTGGTGTTAGTTGATGAATGACCTTCCCCACTGATTTCATGTAGATTTTAACAGAAAAAAAGATTGTAGCACTCTACAACAGAGGATCTCAGAACTTGATTTCTAAGTTCTTGATTTCTAAGTCCACAACATCATTGACTGTAACTGGCCATAGATAAAATAGAACTATGTTAAAACAGTGTCTCTCACTCCCAATCTCTGAGATAGTATTAAAGAATTCTATGAACTATGGCAGAAATTTCTCAAATTTGATATATTGAAGATGTATGGACTTCAACTACCAGAATTCCCCAGCCACCATGAAGTCCACACATCTTAAAGATGCCAAGATTGAAAGATACTGATCAATGGTATTAAAAGCAGCTGACAAATCAACCAACCACAGCCCCACTAACTTCTTAACAATCTTTGTTAGGAAGGGAATGTTAGAGACAAGTTAATAATTTTCCAGACTAGCTGGGTATTGATTTTATGAATAGGGAGCAAACCACCACTTCTTTTAAAGCCAGAAAGTAATGCATTTTGCATTACTCTAATCTAGCCTTCTCTCAGCTCTCAGGAGACTTTCATCACTCAGAAAATTACCAATATAACCTATACATGATGGACCTGCTCATCTGGAAGACTCCGCCTGCCTTCTTAGATCTAAGAAGAAATTCATCCTCAATGACTTTACAAGATGAAGCTTTCTTCACCTCAGGAAGATGGACCCAGTTAGTATCTTTATCCAAACAAATCTGAATGATTTTTTAATCTCTAGGTGTACTGTAAATTCTTCAGTTCTTCTTGCCCATTATTCCCCAAAAAGGGCTTGGGTAACTTTAAAGAAGGCCACTGGTCAAATTGTAGATGAGGAGAGCCTTATTACAGGTAGAAGCAGCATTCAAGAAAGAGCCCATGGCCCTAAGGAAATGGTGATCAAGTTGCTAGATAGATCTCAGAAAGACAGAATTTGGCTTTAGATCGCCTACCCTATAATAGTAGAAATTCTGAAAATAATGGTGTGAATAGAACAAGAGGGGCAGACCGTATCATTGAATTTTATCTCATTAGTACATAAACATTAGAACCAGCCTGTTTATTCAATTAACTGGAATAAATCAGGTTTGATGCCACTGGATCAAAATAAGGTTTGGGTTTTAAATTATATTTAAATTAAACTGTAACTACATAGCCAAAAAGGTGCTGAGTTCTTAACCTAATCTTATGTCGCTTTTTCTCTGGTAATATTACACTAATAACTAGAGCATACAAAACATTTGCTAGACCAATACTCGAATACAGCTCATCAGTCTGGAACGCACATTACGTATCTGATATTAACACAGTTGAGAAAGTCCAGAAATATTTTACAAGAAGAGTTCTTCACTCCTCTACTCGTTGCAGAATACCTTATGCCACCAGACTCGAAATTCTAGACCTAGAAAATCTTGAACTACGCTGCCTTCAGTCCGATCTAAATATAGCATATAAAATCATACATTGCAATGTCCTACATGTCAATGAATACTTCAGTTTCAACCATAACAACACAAGAGCAAACAATAGATACGAACTCAAGGTTAACTGCACCAAACTTGATTGCAGGAAATACGACTTCAGCAACAGAGTGGTCAATATCTGGAATACTCTACCTGACTCTGTGGTTTCTTCCCCAAACCAAAAAAACTTTAACCTTAGACTGTCTACTATTGACCTCACCCCTTTCCTAAGAGGTCTGTAGGGGGCGTGCATAAGCGCACCAACGTGCCTACCGTCCCTGTCCGATTGTTTCTTTTATATTTTATTTTTCTTATATGTATCCATGTATTCATAACTATGTTATACTTATACCTATTATCTTGTAAGCAATTGACAAATAAAATAAATAAGTAAATAAGTAAGTAAGTAAATAAATAAATAAATAAATAAATAAATAAATAAATAAATAAATAAATTATTTGCCTATCTTGGAATTTCCAAGAATCCTTATTAATTGTTAAATCTGAACTTATCCTGTTTGATGCAGAAGAAAAAAGATCCAGACAGATGACCTAGAATTTTTTTACATATTTTGAATAAAATAAGTGCAATGAAGATGAATATAATTGTAAGGTTGAGTGACTGATAATTTTAGATACTTAGTCTATTAAATTATTTTAAACACATGAATGCATTTGTTTAGCAAGAAATTCCCCCCAAATTTTTATAGCACAAAAGAAAACTATTTGTTAAGAAAAGTGATTTAACTTTCTATACTTTCAGGTTTATTACTCTACATTCATACTAATTTGATCACTATCTGGTACAAGCAATTTTAAAAGTGCTATTCTTTGCTGGCTCAACCTGGGAATTATCTACTTGCCCTGTATTCCAAATTCTCCATGGTATTCATATCCCTTTTCTTTTTTTATTTGTTAAATTACTTTGTCACCAATCCTGCCATGAAACATTTAGAGCCGAATTTATTACTATAAGACAAATATGAAACTATTGGATTACACATTTTTAAATATTTTTATCCCAACTTTATTATTTTTTAAGTAAGTCAAGGTGGCAAACGTACAAAATACTCTTTCCTCCCCTCCACTCCCCCAAACAATAACCTTGTGAAATGAGTTGGGCTGAGAGACAAGGACTGGCCTAAAGACACAGCCTGTTTTTCATGCCTAAGGCAGGACTAAAACACAGGACAAGACTCCTCATTTTTAAGTCAATGCCATAATCACTTAAGTTAAATAATTTAAATAAACAATAATAAATAAACAAACTTAAAATCTACCTGTTTATCAATTACATATTTATATTGTAATCCTAGTTTTAAAATGCTATCTAAATCTTAGAAATGCAGGGAGAAACACATTAAACTAAGTATTTCAGACCATTATAAATAGCCAGTTTGGTTGAAATACCCAATTAGAAATGAGGATATTATAAGTCCCTTTTGTATGGAGTGACTTTGGGCTAGGTACTCTCTCTCAACCCAACCACCTCACAGGTTTTTGGTTCTGGGGAACAATAAGAGAGAGGTATGTTAGGTAAGTTTGCTGTATCTATATGTGTATGCATGTATATGCATGTGTATGTATATGTGTTGTATGTGTGTGTAATACATACATTCATACAACTTTGACTTAATTCAGTAGTAACAAATGTTCTTAAAACTTTTGTGGAATTAAAACATGACTTACCTCACAAATTGATTTACCTCACAAACTTGGTAGCATATTCAACTTAAGCACCTGCTATGTAGCATATTTGTTTCAGGTCCCTTGTTACTTTTGAAGCTGCACAATCATAGCAATTATTTATGTGGTTTTGGAATAATGAGCCTTGGTGACTATCCTACTAAAGCAATGGAAGAATTAAATTAGATTCATGTTATCTAAAAAATGAGGTTAATACTGCAGCAGCTTCAGCAAAGGAACAAAAGTAAAGAATGCATATCTACTGGGTGCCTAAGAATACATTTAATGATGGTTGATTACAAGATGTTTCTCAGGAGTTAGAGTACTAACCCATATGGTTTGGTTCTGTACTACTAATATTGGCCTTGAGCTGTCATCAACAGCATTGTTAATATGGCCCTGTTTGTTAAGATTGCATACATTCTTTTTGGCTAGATTCCCCACTGTCCTCAATCTATCAAGAAATCAAGAATTCTGGATTTGGGAGAATAGAGTAGTCTCAAAGAATTAATAAACTGGAAAGAGAAAATAGATTGTCAGCATGTGCTATTTGTCAACAATTTCCAGTGGACAGCTTTCAACCAAATGTAGCTAAAGTTATGCAGCTATTTAGAAATGATTTCTAGATGTTTCTTTTTTCTTTGTATTTTCTTTGCCACTCTAAGTTTATTAACTTTGTGGCTGCATTAATCCTCTAATGCTGATGTGCTCTTTTTTGTATTAGCTTTTATAAGAAAATCATGTATTAAAAACAAATACAATGGTATCTTAGTACTCGGCTGCTTCAAAAGTTGTCAAATTTGGCAATGCATTTTGACACAAAAATGTCCCAATACTCAGTGCTTGTTTACTACTTGATGTACTGCAATAGGAAGAGGGGGACAGCTGTGGAGAATGGACAGGAAGTCTGCCATGCTAGAAAGATCACTGCAAAAGGAGAGGGTTGGCCACACAGTGTAGATAGGAAGTTGGTCATGCTGGCAAGGTTGTTGATATAAGAAAAGGGAGAGACAGAAAATTCTTTGCAGCATTCCCTTCAAACTGTGAGTTTTCTCACAGACATCTTTTTTTTTTTTGAGTTTTCCCATTCTGCACATGCCAGCTGTATGTACACTAGGAAATTTAAAAAGCAATTTATTGACAATAATATTTTAACACAGAGATACACACACACACACACATACATACACACACACATACAGAGAGATGAACATATATATATACATACAGAGAAAATGTGAATACGGTATGTATTCTTTGTGTTTCATTTTGTTAGCCACATTCACATCCCACATGTACAAACAATTATATTACAAGAGATGCTGTTTTTTCAAAGGAAAACTTTAAATTAAAGTTTTGCAGTTTTTCCCATTAAGATTCGTTTGTGCAAAAATAAATCTATTTTTTGATCTTTTGACAACACTTTTGGATGTATACTGCTGTCTTAAAACACATAGCACCTGGAGAGTCTTAGTGCTTGTTCAGTTTTTTAAAAACAAATGTTATAAAAAGAATAAAATGAACTGAGCCAAACTCCCCCCCCCCATCACCACCACCAACAACTCTCTTTTGTAATCTCACCAGTGGATTTTTTTTTAATGATTCTTTTTTATGTGTTTTTGATATTAAAAAAGAGAAGTGTGATTATAAACTCCTTCAACAATATGGCAACAGACACTAAAAATAAAATAAAATAACAAGCACAGATGATAGTTTTCCTGTATTGTATTATTGTTATTATTGATTAAGAATGTCTGTGATTTTTTTTATTGTTGCTCAATTATCTTGAGCTGTCTGTTTATATTATATTTCTTGCATATATTCTAAGCTTGGGTTTTTGTAAAAACTTCAATAAAGAAAGTAGCTTAAGAGCTTATTCTTGCCTCTAGTGTCTTCTGTCTAATCAGTACAAAAGTTAAAATAGCCTTATCAAAAATCTTCACTCATTTTTGGTGTTAATATGATTTGCTTTCTGCTGCCAATACAGTTTTTCTTTATTTACTATTCCTTACAGAAAGTAAAGATTTCAAACTAGCTCTATTATTTTCCATCCTGGGGTAGTGTTATGCTAATGTATCATATATTTATAAATCTTTATATCTGATTTTCTGGAACTTATTTCTTCAGTATGCTCAGATGCTCTTTTATTATTATTTCTGAAATCAATCAACTTCAAACTCTAAGGATAGTGAGACCACTAGTCTTGATGGTTTTCAAACAATACAGTTGACCTTTAATAAATGGTAAATTAAAGAACTCTTTTTGTCCACTGAAAGGATATGATTGATACGTATTTTGCTGGACTCTATTTAGTAGATAGTAAAGATGTAAGAGTCATGAACAGTCAAAAAGGCCTAAATAGTTCATGTTATCTACACTGACAGACCACATATTCTGGGAAACCATAAACAGATTATGAGGATAATAGCCTTTTCTTTTATTTTCCACAACTAGTATTCAGAGGGCATGTATCTTTGAAAAATATACAATCCCTGATGTTGTGCCCAAATCCATGTCATTTTTAGCAACAGTACAATACTAACAATGTCTGTCTGTATTTAACTTTCCAGGATCATTCATCAACTAAATGGTGTTTGCTAAAGTTATTATGACTAGCAGCTATTCAAGAATCTGTCAAATCTCCTTTTAATGCCGTCGAAGACACTGACTGACCTGAGACTGCATCTTGAGACAATATTTTCCCTAGTTTAAATTAATACTATAGCGTGAAGAATTGCTTCTTTTTATTATCTTTGAATGTCACTTTTTTTTTCAGTCTAACCTAGTACTTTTGTTTTAATAACAAGGAAGGATCCCCCCCATCAAGTCAACACATGCCATTTCTTTTCTGCTTATACTTATGTTGTCCTCCTAATGATGACTATTTTGGTCTTTGAAAATATCTGAGGTAAAACAACAGTCCAATCATTTTACAGCAATTGTGAACCATTAGACATCATTAAACCCACCAACTACATACAGCAAGTAGCTTTCGTCTAGTAGATTTGAGGTCAGTAAGTACCTACAAATTATTATCAAGTACCTTTGAAATTAATACAGTCTTGAGTGTCTATTGTGGTTGAAGTTAGCTGTCAATAATCTGTTCTTTATTTTACTTTGTTTCAGCTAATGGTGGTCCTGCTAATAATCTGCATGGTGGCACAGTGGTTACAATGCAGTATTGCATGCTACGTCTGTTCACTGCTAGGAGTTCGATCTTGACAGGCTCAAAGTTGACTCAATCCTCTTTCTGAAGTCAGTATAATTAGGAACCAGATTGTATGCTGATTCTGTAAACTGCTTAGAGAGTCTTAAAGCACTATGAGTGATAAAGCACATAAATCTAAGTGCTATTGCTAATCTGGCCTTATATAATTCAGGGTTTTAAAGATGATAACCAGAACTGCAAATTATATTGATAACAAAACTGGAGTTAGTGCAGCTCATGTAGTTCTAATGTAATATGGCCAAAACACATGATGCTTAAAATTGCATATTCCACTGCATTTTGAACCAGTTATAGTTTTTGTATAGTCTTCAAGATTAGTGCCATTCAGAAGGGATAGTCTTCAAGGTCATCCCCAAACAGAGCATATCACAACTCGATAGATGAATAATAATGCCAAGTCCAATATAAACATCTGGCTGATTGTGCAATAAACCATAACAATAATAATTAATCAAATTTATATGCTGCCCAGCATCCAGCAAAGTAGTCTACCTGGGAAATGACAAAGTTGAGTGATTGTGAACAAGCCTCCTAGTCCAGGAATTTCTTAGAACAGCTTGAAAATGGAGGTTATCAAAATTATTGTAAGGTCATAATATATGTTTGATGACAGAATATACATCCAAATACAGAGTACATTGTATAAATACACAGTGTTCATGATGGGAGGAGCAAGTACAGAAAATGCTATTTAATGTATTGAGTTTATATTGTCATTAATTGACTAAACATGCCATGAACTTCTATTGTAACTTTATTACTTAGTACCACATGGAAGTGTTATAAATATTATAGACTTAGAAAAGTTTACTCATAAAAGTTTTTAAAAAGCAAGTAGCAGAACACTTAATTTGTGATTAAATATTTTTGTGATTAAATCTTTTTTGTGTTTAGCACAACAACGTTAGACAGGATTCTGGAATTCTATCAGATACAAATAAGAAGGCACAAAACAGAGTAAGACCAATTGCATAACCATATGAAATAATGACAGTTATCATTACTTGTTCATAGAAAAAAGATAACAGAGGGTCTAATAATGCTTAATATGTATATAGCTACTACTTCTGCTTCAGTAATGCATGAACAGATTTCCATTTCTATATATACTTATTTCCATTTCTATATATACATACTTACATGGCCTTCTTTTCTTCCTTCCTTCTTTCCTTCCATCTTTCTCTCCTTCCCTCCTTCTCTCTCATCTTCCTTTTCCCATGTCCTCCCTCCATATCCCTCTCCCTATCCTTATCACTCATATTTGAAATTAGAACCATGGATAGTATACAGAGTTTCTTTCCCATAGTCATCATTAAACATTTTGGGCCCATCCTAATAAATATGATGAACAGTTATATCAATATAATGAATGACATAGTTCTCTGTAGGCAAATCATGTGTTCTCTGTTCAATAAGAAGCATGAGCTCCACTTTTATTTATTCTAAAGTATGTAAGTAAAACTAATGTATGTGAATGGAGAAATTTTAGCTAGTTGCCATCTGTTAATTGCACCAACAATTTGTTGATAGTACCAGAACACCAATTTGCTTGACTGCACTTTCAATTTGAATAACAAAGATAACCAATTCCTAAAAGAAAGGAAACATCTGGTTGCATTACATATGCTAAACATCTTATCAACACATTTAATTTATATATTTTATAAAACAGATTTATTTAAAATTTGTATATATTTCAAACACAGTTAAATTAATCTCCCAGACTTATTGATATATTTTTTAATTGTGTCATCTTTTCCACTCCATTCCTCCTTCCCTCGAATAAGAATTACTTTAAGAGAAAAAACATGGATCAAAAAGCTAGAAAGGCTACAGTAAGCTTCCAGTCATTGGTATCGAATAACTTGACAGGAGCAAACAATACAAACATTAGTGCGACTGTTGAAAGAAATAAGTTTGATAGACTTAAGCTTCAAAGAGAGAAATTAAGACTCCGTCTCAATCCACGGCCCCCTCTAATTTTACTTAGTTTACATTAAAATATGAATTTTCATATAACTGTGAAGCTGATAAGCTGCATTTATCTTCCTCAGCATAATGAACAGCTATTTCTTTACATAAGGAAAAAAGTTGATTTTCTGCTGTAGTTCACTTTTTTCCTACAGTTGAGAAAAAAAATGTTGAATATTGCTTGTGATATGACAGAGCATAAAAAACAATAAGGCCTCTTTCATCAGGAAAGATATATCAGTGGTAAGCTTAGCCAAAAGCCATAATGAGTAGATTCTGGTGGGTATCAAGCAAGGAAGGGACATTTTTGTTTCTGTTTCCATCTCACAAAATGCACAAATTTCCACCTTTTTACATATACAAACATATCCACCACCATCCCATATCTATCCAACCATTCAACAATTATATAGCAAAGTATTAGATCTAAAACAACTGAATGATGAAGCTTAAAAATATAAGTATTTTATACTCTTCATACATTTTTAATCTTATAGAAAAAAAATATGGCCTATTGCCTCAATAGGCTGCCATATAAATTTAATAAACAAATAAGTCAACAAACAGGGAAAAACTACAAAGGTCTGCTAGAGAAAAACTCCAGACTTTATAACTTGAGTCCTTAAAAAGATGAAAGGTCCACTCAAAGAGGCATACTGAAAGTTATTCCCAGCATTTCTGCATTTCTAATAGTGCAAGGTGTTGTGAAAATGCATTACTAATATTATTACCCCTACTGGTGAAAGCTTAAATTTTTTGCTCAACTGCTGCATAAACCCATAGAATTTACACATTGGTTTCAACTACAATATGTTCAGAGAGAAAAATAGCTGCACAATGCATATATAATTTGCTGCCACCATCTGGGCTCATTCTTTAATGTTGCCAGTTATGAAAGACTGGCTATTCTCTTGCGAAGTTTTCCAAGGTAGAAATATCATTATCCTCTCTTAGTGCTTTCTCCAAATTTCCCCTGTCCGTCTTTTTCTTTCTCTCCAGTCATCTGGAGAGTTTGGAATTCTAATATGTTTAAGAGGAGAAAAACCCTGCTATGCTAGTTAATGGGTTTTGTGAAAAGGGAAAGGATGATTTCTGAGAGACTGCTACACCTGTCGTCTTGTCAGACTCATGGAGAATCAGTGAGATCTACCAACTAGTTACATGTCATTGGTGAAGAGAGGAATGGGGGTCTCTATTCATGAGGGTAGCCATTAGGGACCCTGAGAATGCCAAAAAGGCACGTAGAAGCACGGCAATCTAAGTCTAACAGGTGCCGTCACATTATATAGTTTGAAAGGGTGACATTTGAATTGCACAATTACTTTTTGATATCTGACAGTATTGGTTTTGGGAGAAAAGGAAAAAAAAAAGAATGTTACAAGAAAAAAATGGCCTGACAAAGGAATGGATTAAAATATGACTGTAGAGTTGCATTAAAATGTTCCTTCTTTTCAGTTATTGTCTGAAATAAAAGGTTAACTGGAATTAAATAAATATGCCTCTGTCTCTCTATCTCTCTCTTTCTTCCTTTTCTTTCTGTTTCAAGACAAATAGAAAGTTGTTTATGTTGTAAAAGGAACATTTTGAAAGTCAAATTATATTTTGTGCATTTAACATTCTGAATATTTTCTGAATAACGAGGTATGGGGTGAGAGGGATCATTATGAAAAAAATTTACAATAGTGGTTCTATGACAGAAAAGAACTCTCAGGCTGAGCTTGTCTCCTATTAAGACTCAGCCACCTTTGCAGTCTTCTTAGCAGCTGAATAGGAGCAGCTTCTAATAGTTATCTTCTGTTTTACTTTTCCATGACTTCCAGACATAGTCTTTTGGAAAAGCCCCTTTCCCATATCTTCAATGAATTGTGGAGGGAGTAGACATTAATTGGTACTAATAAGATTTTGTTTCATTGCCATACATAGCTCTAGAAGGCAGTTATTTTTTGATGTTACAATTCTCCATGTACTGTGATCATCTATAAAGTGTTTCTATAGTAGCTATGGTCATTAAAGAACATCAGAAAGTGCAGTTTGCTGCTGTAATACATAGTTAGTTTCAGGGGTGGGATTCAAATTTTAACCAACATTTTCTTCCAGGTTACATGAGACAATATTCATTAAACATAAAAACAATGGGAAGAAATAAAGATTTGGAATCGACAGATATACCAGTTCCTAATTACAACAAAGACCAATTCTTATTTCAAGTTGCTGTAAAGAAGACATTGCTTATTGTTTTATTTGACAAGTTCTAACAAAAGAAAGGTCAGAACTGCAAAACACTTTCCTCATTAACTCAGCTTTTACTTTTCTGATTTTTTTTATTTATAAACTCCTTATTTACAAGAAAGATTTCACTCAACCTAGTAACAATTCATATCCTGAAGCACTGAATCTCGTTTCTACTAGAATTTAGTGATTGCTTTATTCCCAAACAGAATAGATTTAGAACTACTTTTAATTCAAACATGAATGCACATATAATTTTAGAAAAGGAAGATCCTCAAGCTTGCTTTATAGATTTATGCCTTTTCTACCTTCAAACTTCTCAAAATCTGGGAAATGGCATCTTGAGAGAAAAGATAGAGATAGACAAATTACCTTTTTAATAGCACTGTAGCACTATGCCTCATAATGTAAATGTTTAAAATTCAGTTTCTTGAATCCTAGTTTGAGATTTGAAAAAAATCATTATTAATTTACTTAAGTATGCATCTACATCACTTGATTTTATCTATAATTGATTGCTGGAAGAAACAAAAACAAGATTTACATTTCTATGAATGATTGCAGTTTACTATACACAAAAGCATTGTTCCATGTCTCAGATTATTCAAGGAACAGTTCAGCCTACATTTTCAGCACATTAAATTTTAAATATTAAGAATGGCCCATAGTCCAAATGTGTTTCTTGAAAAGTTTAATTGAATCCTTATATCCAAAACTTTCAACAAGCTTAATGCCAATATTATTGAAATAATAATTAGCATTTCTTTATATGACTAAAATAAAAATGTTGATTTTTTTTAATGTCAGTTTTGATTTTTGTCATAAATATTATACTTTTTCTCTTAATCCTGCCAAAAGTAAATATATCAAAAATAGATACTAAGTTATTTATAAATTAACTACACATGTTAGCACAAAGACAGATGTAGTTTTAATTAATCAGCTTTCCACCTACCCATCTCAAAAAGCACTTTAAATAAGCAAGTTAAATCACAATTAGGCCATCTGAAGACACTGACTATAAATAATTCCTTCCAATTAATCTCCTTTTAAAATGAAACACAATGCGGTGTAAGTAAAACAGTTTGATGAGCTTACAAGGAACAGTCATTTCTCAGTCTTTGGCACTTTAATAGACTCATTTCATTATGAATAAATCAACTTCAGGGTTTTTGTTTTTTCTTTCCGAAAGCAAATTCTAAGTAGTAATCGCAATAAAAATATCAAATTCTGGATGTGGCTTCTGAAATACAACAACACAGAATCCAGATGATATTCAAAAATAAACTTTGGCAAAAATCCATATTTCAGAAGTCTGAAGTCAGTCTGGGCTACCAATTATGTTCAAACCTAACCCACTCAGTCCTACATCTCCAGAACAAATAATGTACATAGTTGCCTTTTTTCTGTTTTATGTAGGCAGCAGATAAATGTGCAGTTTCATTTCTTTGCTGAGCAATTAAATGCACACAGCAATTTGCATCAGTGCTGGACTAGGGGAATTGAGATTAGAACTTCTGCCCACATGTTACAATCCAAATTGCCTATCAAACTTGGAACTACTGAAGAGAAGAATATTTATGACTGTAAGTTGTACTTCCGTGTCCCTCTGAAGTCTTGTATTGGCCTATGAAGCTTCAAGTCAAAAGCTGACATCTGTATAGGCCAGGAGCATACAACTTTTAGGAGCCTAAAAACTGAACATGTTTTTACTGTAATTTCTCTACAAACTTTGCCATAAAAGTATATTTAAAAAATACTAGGCCATAAGCACGACCATGAGGACAAAGCAGGTAAAGTTAGAAAGGAAAAAAAAATCACATTAACTACATTTGATGTTATACAATTTATATTTTATAATCGTACAAGTGAACATATTTAACAACAGCAATAGCTTTGCTGTTATATACCACTTAATTGTGCTTCACAGCGTTCTCCGAATAATATAATGTAGAAGCATTATTTTCATATTGCCTCCAAAAATCTGAGTCCTCATTTTACCGGCCTAAAAAGGATGGAAGGTTGAGTCAGCCTTGAGCCCCATCAGGATTGAACTTCAGGCTCTGGACAGAGTTAGCCTACAATACTGTACTTTAACCACTGTGCCACCAGTCATTTGACATAAGATGGACAGCAAATAAATTTCATAACAAATAAAGTCCTCTTATTATCTAAAGGTCTTTTCTGATCTTAAAGTCCTTAGCTCACAGCTAGTAACATCACAAAGCATCAGCAGTATGCAGCTATAGGTGCCAGATGTCATGTAACATATACCTTACATTTTTGTTTGTTGTGGGACAATTGTTTTGCTTTTACTGGGTTGAGTCTAAGTTTCACTAAACTTTTTTCTTCATTTTTCAGGTCATTTTTCATCCATAGGGCATGATTTCTAGCCTAAAACACCATATATTATATTTTTGAATTTTATGAGCAGTCCAAAGTTTGACAAAGGAGGAGTCAAGCAAATAAAAATGGACATATATCTGTGGAATGAATACAATTACTCAATTCAATGTAATAAGGTTAAAATGATTGTTCTCCATATATCTGATATTCTTTCTTTTCTCTAACATTATTAGAGATAATTAAGATTACTTTGACTACAGTACTAAAGTGGCTCTGAAGGCCCTGTACACTTTTTAGTATGTGTGACCTTGAGGCATCAGATTTTGACTCTTATTTTAAGCAAAGAATTTCAGGTGAAAAAAGTGTCAGAAGGGAACTAAAACTATACATTTTAAAGACAAGAAGCCCACTTGAAAGACAAATGAAGATTGAATCACCAAAAAGTTTGTGGTTCTCATGATATTTGGTGAACTAACTAACTGATGATGTTTGGTGAAATAACTAGTTTTTATTGTTTGCTGACAGGAATAAATACTGCATAATTAAATGTCAAGAAATTGCTGTCATTTTCTTTCTACAATTGCATACTTGAAGACTTCTGCAGTCTGGAATTGATAAAGAATTTTTTTTGGATAAGTTCAATCACAATTACATAGCAACAGAACCTCAAAGAGTAGAATGTGTCTTTGCTCAGCTCATACAACAAACTTCATAAATGCTTAAAACCATTTGAGGAAAGAGAATTACTAAAACTAGAAATGTAATGACCCTGTTATTCATTAAGCAAGCACCACATTTCCAGATAAATAATGGCAGGCTGAAAGAAATTCAATGGACTGTTACAAAGCTGATACAACAACTTGAGGATATGTCATATGAGGACAGGCTGAAGGATCTTGGAGTGTTTAATGTATAAAAAAAAGACTTAGAGGAATTTATCATTGTCCAGGTAAATCAAAGGGGTGCTATAGGAAAGATAGATAACATTGGCTCCTAATTAAGACCAAAATAATGAATTATTTGGGCATTGGAGTTCAACAACTTCCAGCTATTCTTGAAATAACTGCTCTATCATACTATTGGTTTTCCTGATGCCCATGTCTGTAAAATCTATTTTAGAACATCTCTTGCTCAGTTTCCAAAAGATCTGGAGGAAATATCCACTTTTCAGTAGTTTCTGGTCTGCCATGAGATTACATACAACTTGGAAATAGCAAAGGGACAAACCTTATATAAGCAGAGATGATAGCCCCAGAGAAGTGTGAAGTTTTTGAAGGCATAGTGCTTCATAAAATACTTTCTTTAAAAACATAGCTAAGTCAGTTTCAAATAAAACTAACTGTTTCTTAATGCCATTCCATAAAGAGATTTGGACACAAATAGTTTGATGGCAGCTGGAACATATTGTGCTCCTCCTGTATAAGAGACAGAATAACTACAATACTTATTTGCACCTTCTGAGTAGCATAAAAAAGAAGAGCTTTCCAATTGTCACTTGAATGAAAAATCACCCCCAAAATAGATAAAACAGGCCACCTGCTCAAACATCTGCCCATTAATAATGCAATTCCCATTTTTAGATCTTTTGAAAACATAGCTTTTGTTTTAATGCAGTTTTACTGTAGCTGATATGCCTTACAGAAGAAAGATGAAGACTAGGATGCCCTTCTTCAGACATATTCCTTTTCAAATTCTACTTTTGTTAACTAATTGACCAAGGACTTGATGTAGAAATTGAAACAAAAGCAGTAACACAACAAGCAAAGGTTATATATGTAGCAAGGATTAATTACATTGTTAAGTGTCTAGAGGGAAGTGGTGGGCTAGTTGAGAGAAAACATGAAATAATTATTTAACTGAAAAAAGAGTAGATGTTTCTTATCACTTGGCAGGTGCAAAGAAGGAGAAGACCTGTGACTTTGTTAAGAGGGAGACTAAATTTGATATGGTGGTTAAAAGGACAGTTCATTCCCAGTCCGTTTATAGATTAGAGTAATAGAGCAATAGTCATCAGTCACTTGATATATCTTTGCACTTTTTCCTCACCATTTATTTCTAAAAATGCTCACAAAATAAATGAATGCAGCATATAACATAGATTTTGGTTTTGCTATACATTTTCCATTGAAGACTTTACATAAATACTGTTCTGTTGTGATTCTTCTTTCACTGAACACTATCTGTTTGGGTGCAAGAATATTTTCTGTCTCCATCTAGTCTATATATAGACTAGAGACATGGTGGAGCAGTGGTTAGAATGCAGTATTGCAGGCTACTTCTGCTGACTGCCAGCAGCTTGCAATTCAGCAGATCAAATCTCACTAGGCTCATGGTTGATTCAGCTTTTCATCCTTCTGAGATGGACCCAGATTGTTGTGGGCAATATGCTGACTATATAAACTGCTTAGAGAGGACTATAAAAGCACTGTGAAACAGGATATAAATCTGAGTTATATTGCTATTTCAATATAATATTCCAGATACAATGTGTAGTAAAATGGACACCCAATAAGTATCAAAGAGATATCACCTTTCACTTCTTAAATATTATACACATATTACAGCCGAAGTCTAATCTGTAAGAATCAAAGGTACTCCTGGTGCCTTTTTGGATTTCAGCTGCCAGTTTATTTAATACCACTTAGAGGCTACCTTATTCCAAATAACTCTGAGCATCTTAAATAAACTAAGAGCAGTTTTAAAAAGAAACAGATTGTAAACATCTAGGAGGCAAACTGTATAACAAAAAAACATTCTGAATGGGATCAATACCACCCAGTCCAAAGACTTAGAGAACATCCAAGTATTCATTGACTTTGTAATTGTCACCAGGGCAGGAGACACATGAGCACTGGGGGTGGAGGTGGATTCCATTCCAGTGGGCAAGCACTTGGATAAAGAAGTCACATTTCCTAAATTTTGTCAGATTACCCTTTTAACAAAGGCCTGAAAGCACATTCACTCTACCTCATTCTCAAAAATGGGAAGAATCAGATTGCAGAAAAAAAATCTCTAAGCACACCTCCATGAGAGGTCCAATTATTTTTCAAGGATCAAATCATACTCTTAAAAACAACCCTCCTTCTATCTTATAACTGGAAAATGGCATTCAAAGCAACCAGTTCCAAATTTAAGTGAGCAGATAACAATCTCCAGAAAAACATTGTATTGTTTATTTTACAAACTCCAGATAGCCCTCTGCATTTTTATCCTCACTTTGGCTTGAAAACATAGTTCGTAATAGCCTTCTTTCACTTGAGATTCCCATACTAGAATGAATTTTTGATGCCAAGCTAGGTAGACATTAAGTAGGAGTTAAATAAAAGATTGAGTAAATCTAGTATAAGTTGAGGAGATATTGCTGATGAAAGTAATTCATCAGTAATATACAGTAATATACAGTATACAGTAATTGAATAAGGTTTTTAATCTGGGCCAGTTCTCTTTCTTTTATTTCAAGTGCCTTTCACTCATCCTAGAGAACTACATCAACAGGACATTAGTTGTCTCCACTGATGATCACTATCCTGCCTGTGTTATCTCAGTCCATTCTCTGGAGATTTTTCTGACTTCCCTCACTGGTGTCTATGAAGGCAGGCAAGAAGGCCCCTAGTGTAATATTCAGTTCAATTTATCACAATGGTGTAATTTGGAACTACTATGGAGAAATTTCTTGTGTCTTGGCAACAAACAAAGGCATCTCACATTCTTAAGCCATTCAAAAGTGGCATCACAAAAAATGAAGAAAACTTCAGAACTTCATAAAAAGATGGCAGATGTAAATGGATAACAGAGAAATATTTCTCAGTATTAGTAGTTATTTTTCAAATGTGTTGTATGCAATGGGGAATTGAGGATTTATTAGAATTCTGATGAACATTTAGACCCAAGGAGTTGCATATTAATTGTTGCTCTACTTGTTCTAAAGCTTCTTTCCCCCAATTTCGAAATCACTGGATAAAATCATTTTTAATGGACTGAGAAAACCACTGAGCTTTCTTTTTTCCTTTTTGCAAAAGTTCTTTTAAAATATTTTTTAAATACTCTAAGAATATAATTGTTAATTAACACTGTTGTGATTGTTATTTGGAGAATTAAAAATTGAGGAGAAAGAAAAGAATGCAGTAGCCAAAATTGTGATACCCTTGGGAAATATATTTACATAGTTAGTTGCTGTCAAATCTAAAATATGTCAGCTTGTCTATTTTTTCCAGAGAGAACCCTTTCATTTTTTTCTCTCTGTTCTCTTTTGTGTTGAGCAAGGGAAAAAAAAATATTATTTGACATCCACTTTGGCCTTTAATCTGTTATTCTGTTTAAAGTGGATCAACGAAAACTACTGAGTCCTAGAAATCTAAAGGTTTTGAACAGTGGTGGGATTCCATTTTTTTTTTACTATCAGTTCTATAGGCGTGGCTTGATGGATGTGGCAGGGGAAGGATACTGTAAAATCTCCAATCAGAGGTGGAATTTGCCAGTTCTCCAAACTACTCAAAATTTCTGCTACCGGTTCTCCAGAACTGGCCAGAACCAGCTGAACACCATCTCTGGTTCTGAAGAAAGTACAGGTACACCATAAGATTTTTGCCAAATGTATTATTTTGGCTATATCCAAATAAGGACTAATAACATCTATGCTTCCAGATTCTCCCACTGTAAATACAGGCTACTAACCATTGCAGGAGGGTTGAAATGGCAAGTTATCATGCTCTGCTCACTGAGGATGCATGTATCTATGCTTCCTTGGCACACATCAAAACTAGTGTTTCCCATACCTACTGACTCAGGGTTGTACTGTAGATTTAGCAGTATGTTTTGCTTCTTTATGCACTAATCTCTTGACTCTTATTGGTTAATGTATATTATGCAAGAATCATATCTCTGCTCTGATCGCTGTTGTCCATGACCATATGAGCTGAAATTACTGGGCTGCCAATCAGTGGTGAGATTCAACAAGTGTAACAACCAGTTTGGTGAGCGTGCACTTTGCTTGTAAGTATAAAGTCTTATACTTACTTTCTACTGCACCACAAAGTGACTAAAACAGCTGAGACATGGCAAATCGCTCTGCGATTTGAATCATGTGAATGTGCCATGTGAATCAGCTGTGCTAAAAAACCAGGAAATAAAGCACAGGAAAGAGCAGGGTCAGGTGGGCGAGACCAAATGTTTACCGGAACTACTGGTTCACTTGAACTGGCCTGAACTAGTAGAATCCCATCACTGCTTCCAATGCACTTCTGATGGAACTAATTGAAGAATACATCCTTATGTAGCCCACTCAATAGAGCAACAATTATGCTTCACATTCTCTGTGTATTTAAATATTTAAAAAAACTGGATTTTGATTTCTTCCTGCCTCCTCCAGACCTTTCCTCCACCTTCTCTGTCATATCAACCACCCTATACCCTTGTACTTCCTTACCTCTCTTGAAACATTCTCCTTTTTGCCTCCATTCTCTCCAATACTTTCAACATGGAAATGCTGCTGGTGGCCATGTCAATCTTTTCACCATATGACTTGATGGCCAGATTGTATTTCAACTGGAAATGATATAAGTATCCCAGTGGCACAATAGCCAATATCCCGTGCTTCCCTCTCCCAGAAAAAGTAACTGAGATAGTATAACATTTTGCTTTGCACAAACAGTGTGCTAGATTGTTATTTTGGTTTGCCTGGCAATGGATCCTGGTTTTCCTTGAGCAGATGTATCACATAAGTATTGTTATCCATAAGGGACCATTACAATTTCAACAGTCTATGAATCTGGTATCTGCAGAGTATCAGACACCAGCTTGACCTGCAAGCTGCTACCTAATAATAGTGGAAATAATCAACTTTAAGGGTGGTGAAAGGATGCAGAAATTGTTTCTCATGACTTCTGGAAAATTAGAAGTGTGCTAAAATGCACATCATTTCTATTTCCCCATCATCCCAAAAAATAAAGTTTCTGAGCTGTGTTTGAAGAGAGCTGAAAAAAATGAATATTTAATCACATTTCTTTCTGTTCTATTACAGCACAGATGTCTCTCATGCAATGCCCACTGTCTCAGTGAAGGACTGATAAAGTTATGGAATGAAAAAAAAAAAAAAACTGAAGCAAGAAATAATTTACTGCCCATTACCAGGTGGGAACTGTGCTCAATACTCCAGTTCAGATGCAGAATATACAGAGAGCTACACTTAGACCAAAAAGTTCATGCAATGCTAACCCTTATGTAATAAACAATTTTGAGATTCTTGTCATGTTAAATTCACTTGCAATACTCAAACTTTGCTAATAAGGAAGATAAGATAAAGAGGAGATATAAAGAGCAATTAAAAGAACAGGAAGCTAAAGCTGAAGGAAAATAGAAATTAATTGCAGCTTTACTGGTAACAATGTAGCAATAAGTAAAACAGGAATGTCTCTAGAAGGGTTTAAAAAAAAACCAAGGTGGTGGTCGTAACCATGAGATCAAAATCCCAACCTTTTTATACGTGCATTTGGACAGTGCTTTGATCCCATCATGATTACACTTATGTATGAGGGAGTTCAAAATCTGTCAGAGTGACAATTTTAGTGAAAACATTTTAGAATTATATATTGAACAAGACATTTTAGAATATGCTTAGGTCGTTATATAGTTTTAGTACTCAAAGAGATATATGATTGGCTGGTACAGGTAAATTTTTGAAGTTCAACATGAGACAAATCTAGCAATTTACGTAACTTTTTGCCTCTAGTTAATCTCTTTGGATTACAAGTAGAACAGGAAATAGCTTCCAGAAACTTTAACTTACTTTTAAGTGTGCATATCTTTGAGTCAGTCTTGACTTCTGTTGAAGAGGTCCATTTTGCCTTTTGTCTTATTCCCAGCTTTGTGCCTAAGGCAGGACTAGAATTCATGGTTTCATGGTTTGTAGTGCAATGTTTTTAACTACTACATCAATCTAGTTTTCAAGATTTCAAGATTTCAAAACAGAAAATGACCCCCCAAAGTTGCAATGTTTTCTATACATATATCCAGGAATTTAGTTGAAGTGGACATATGGAGACTACTTAATTCTAATAGGAAATAAACTTAAAAAAAAAAATCTGCCCCACATGGCACATTTCAAGACTGGATTAATTTAATTGGGATACGCAACATTGGCTCAGTTTTAATTTATGATCATGCATCTAGTATTGCATACATCTAGTATTGCCATTAATTTTGGATAAAAGCATTTCAGTTATTATGAGATGGCATTTTAGCATTTCTTTGGTGAAAGTTTTTCAGTGTTTAAGATGCACAAAATAACAATGTAGATCCCCCCCCCCCCAACAAATAAAACCTTAAAAGCTTTGGGGGTATTTTGGGATACATTTAAAACATTTCTGATTTGATTTGAGCATGCCCATCAGAAGGTGTGCTAAAAGTCCCAATTGAGTGGCAATAATAAAGGCATTTTGGCATGCCATGCAGTCTATAACAAGGCTTCTGTTAATTCTTGGTGATTCAATGAGTCAGAATTTTACCTCCTGTTTAGAAACCCAGGTAGATATTCCAACTCACCCTGCCTTTCTTTGTCTTCTGCATGGCCAGTTCCCCAGAAGTCACTGCAGCTGTGCAGAGCCTGGAAGGGAACAGGTGCAAATATCTGATGGTGAATATTTCCTGGAGACCATCTGCATATCTTTTTAGCTTTCTCTGAATTCTCTAGAAAGAGCCCAAATTTTGTGCATTTCTTTTGCCCATGTGACTGGAAAGAGTGACCAGTTGGAAGTATAGATGAGTTACGTTTGTTATTGGGGGCACTTTTGGGGGTGATTGAAAGATGCTTCCTCAGAATTGAAAGTGTCTCATATCTATACCCTTATATTACCAAGATGCCCAATACGGTGGGCCTGTTTGCCTTGTTAACTGCTGAACACTATACATACATATCATTAGCACATCCAAGCACTGTGTTTTATAAGAGCAAGGCACAGGATCAGAAAGCCAAAAGTGAAGCAGAATCCTGGATTCAACCACATCCATCCTGGGTCCAAGATATCATTGGGATGTATCAACACCAGTTACCTGACAATGCTCCAAAGTGAAGGAGAACTGTCTTTAGAAAGCTGCAATATTGTGGGTTGGGTTTCACAACTTGATACAACCAGCAAGCTTCATCTAATCAGCTGCATCAAGAATCAATATTCCAATATATATCCTTTGAACTACTGAGCCTTCACTACTAGAGTAATGGCTTCAAAATGCCAATTAGCACTTTGAATAGACTATCTCAACAGCTAGCAAGCATCTATTGGTAGGGAAATCTGTATCTACAGATACAGATCTCTATCCAGTAGATAATCCATCTAACACTAACATTTGAAGACCAGAACTATGTGCTAGCTAGCACAATTCAGTACCACAAAGGGGGGAAGCATTCATTTCTCTCTTCTCTTTTTCTCACACTTCAATCTGCAAACATTGTTTTACAGAAGTTCTCAAGAAAAGTATGCAAAAAATGATGCCTCTTACCATATGCATCCCTCTGTGGTAGAAAGGGTCAGTGCTGTATTTCTTCCTTCCTTCCTTCCTTTTCAGTTTGTAACTGAATACTTCTGGAATACTTCCCCCATTCCTCTGAAATCCTACTTCAAGTTTCCCGCATTGAATTGAGTGTGCTACTCTCTGAACACCTTTCCTTTCCTTCATTAATCTCTCTTTTTTTTAAAAAAAAAAGGTTCCATGTATTACTTCCTGCCTTTTATTGGATTGCTTTGTATGCTAGACTCAAATATGATTTGTGCTACGTTCCAATAAATTGTCAATGGAATATTTGATTGCCTTATGCACCATTATTTTAAAATATTATTTAATACTTTGTATTGACTAGATATTAATCATGGTTTTATTTTTAATCAATAATAAAAAAAATTCCAAGCTTGCTTAATAATTTAATAGAACTGTCACTGTAAGAGTTCTCAGTCCACAATCAGCCAATAGTTAGTATGAGTTGTAAGAATGTTTTTTCTGCATCAACTCAGAAAGCTCAAACTGCCAAAGGAACTGCTAATACAGTTCTACAGATGAATTATTGAGTCTGTCATCTGCACCTCTATAACTGTCTGGTTTGGTTCTGCAACACAACAGGACAGACACAGACTTCATAAGATAATTAGGACTGTAGAAAAAAAAAATTGCTACCAACCTGCCTTCAATCAAGGACCTGTATACTGCATGAGTCAAAAAGAGGGCTTTGAAAATATTTACAGACCCCTCACATCCCAGACATAAACTGTTTCAACTCCTTCCCTCAAAACAAAGGCTATAGAACACTGCACCTGAGAACAACTAGACACAAGGACAGTTTTTTCCCGAACGCCATCACTCTGCTAAAAAATAATTCTCTCAACACTGTCCAACTATTTACAAAGTCTTCACTACTATTACTATTAATCTTCTCATCACTCCTTATCACCCATCTCCTCCCACTTGTGATTGTATGACTGTAACTTTGTCACTTGTATCTTTACGATTTATATTGACTGTTTCCTAGTATGATTTGATTGCTTATTGTACCCTATGACTATCATTAAGTGTTGTACCTTATGATTCTTGACTCTTGTATCTTTTCTTTTATGTATACAGAGAGCATTTGCACCAAGACAAATTCCTTGTGTGTCCAGTCACACTTGGCCAATAAAATAATTCTTTTTTTAAAGTTACTTTATTAGTCTTTTATAATTTTAAAAAGACAAACAACAGAAATATAAATCTTATAACATCAACGGTTTGTGACATTCATTTTATACTAATATTTTGTGCATGATTTACAAATATATAGAATTTGTGCAGATATAAACCATTAACTTATCTAATGCTTATTCCTATTTATTTACAATCCATTTATTTATCCAACAATTTATCTCTGATCAATCCAATCATACCATTTTTCCCTCATGTTGCAATAATCAGTTTCCTCTTTCTCTTGTAAACTCAAAGTCAATTTGTCCATCTCGGCACAGCTCATTATTTTTGAGTGATCAATTCCTCTGGTGGTATACATGTATGTTTCCAACACTGGGCATAGGCAATCCTGGTTGCAGTTAAAATGTGCAATATTAAATATTTTATATTTCTCCCATATTTCTTTCTGAATATTCCCAATAAAAATAATTCCAGTTCCAATTCTTTTTGCTCATTGGTAATCTCCTGTAACCATTTTTGAATTTTTAACCAATATTTTTGAGTTTCCGAGCAGGACCACCACATATGATAAAAAGTATCTTCTTCTTTTTTTTTTTTTGCACTTCTAATTCTAATTCAAAATAAATGATGGGGCCAATTTGGGAAGGACTGAGCTAGTTAAATACTCTTAGACTTTGACATCAATTGAAATATCTCAAAATAAAATACTCATTGTATAGTTCAATCTCTGAATACAAAGAACGTTGATCCCCAGGATTTTGGCTACCTATATCAGTTCCTTTCTTAATTTTCTGAAAAGTCTTCAATCAATATGTGATACAGTGATATCAGATTTTGTTTTCAGTTACACAGGTTTTTTAAAGCCATACAGAATCAGTTAGATGGCTTTCATAGGCAATTCAATCCCAACATTGCTAAAACTGGTATACCATCAAACCATCAAATTATCTCCAGCAATCCAGAACCTTGATGATGAATTTTGTACATGGCATTTAATAAATCATAAATCTGTGTGTGTGTGTGTGTGTGTGTGTGTAGGTGTGTATGTGTGTAAATCACATTTTTGTCTCCAGTAGCTGCAAGGAGCATGGTTTAAACGTAAATGATTATGTTTAATGTATCCATTTTGCCCATTTTTTTGAAAAAAAAAATACAATACCATAAACTAATTGGTTTTGCCCCCAGTTGAAAGAGTGTGAAAAGAAGATGTCCCAGGGCCATAAAAGCACAAAAATGGTTGAGGTGGGGGGAATGGAACTTATTGACAATATCATACAGTATTTTTCATTAATAGAATTAATTTCAAATATTTAAAAAAGGGAACTACAAAAAAAAAAAAAGCCATTACTATGATCCAGTGTGTAAACTACCAAAATATGCAAAAGTAAATCTTCGCTAGAAAGGAGATACAATTATTAAACCTGTTTAGGTTCATGAAATTTTTTTCCAATACCTAGATGAAAGAAAATGAAATAATTTTCATTTTATTGGAAATTGTCACTGGCATTTCATGTATGAAAACATACAATCGAACACATTTCCTTTTCAGAATACTGACCTATGTGGTCAAAAATCACTGCTGTATAAAACAGAATTGATAGATTAGGTCAACAGGCCACAAATAGCAACAAGGCTTTTGACTGTTTATTTCATAAAGGACATTTTTATAAACCATTGGTACTCATAGCAAGTACAGTCAAGAGAAGTTATATTGAAGCGATCAAGTTATATAATACTCCTGAAAAGAATGGTATATTTCAACCTGGTAGCTTTGCCCTTTCAATCATATTCTTGGATCTGAAGTCTACTGAGAAGTAAGTAAAATGATCCTGTGCTTTGTATGAGGATATTTTCCTTCCTCCTGAAAGCTTTTAACTGTTCATATGGCAGCAAACTCTTGTTGCTGGTGACATCTTACCCAAATTATGGTCCAGTCCTGCAGTTGCTACTAACCCAAAGATGTTTAGAATCCTAAAATATTGTGTACACATTGTGAAACTTTAATGTGAGGCAATTGTACACAGAGAAGTACCTACCCCTGGTCCTAACTTCTGCATGCAGGTTTCCAAACTGGGGAATTGGTAGATAATTCAAATATTGTCAGTAAATTCTAAATATGTAAAGTGACTAAAAGAGATGTGATTAGTTAAATGGGGAATCATTAATAAGTTTTCACTGAAGCATATTTAGTTTTAATTTGATGGACCAACCTATTGTATCAGGCTTCAGCTGAACAAGGTTGAATGTTCTGGCATTCAACCTATCAAGCAATTTATACTCTCATCAGCTAACAGGTTTGTCCTGCTTGGTGCTTTTCCTGTAACTCACACTCTGCTAAGTAACAGATAGGAATCAAGTCAGATGTATTTGAATGCATGTTGACATAAATGGTAGAACATCAACAGGAACTTCTGCATAACGTAATGAAATAACTGGATAATATAGTGATTGCTCTTCTTTGCACATCAGACTTTAATTATGTGCAAACAAGAGCAGACTCACATCATAAATATTAAACAAAAAAACTCCCAATGTGAATTAATAAGTTAATTTATCCACAGTGTATTAGACCTAATCGCAAAAATAGTCGTATATAAGCAACTCCCCTGAGATCATGTGGCTTACTTATAGAATATTTAATTGTTCATTCTGACATCCACTATGGAGACAAAATGGGGCTTCCCTAGGCAATTTAGTTTCATGGATATTTTGATAATTGCCACTCTCTGTCACCATTCTATCAGATTGTGTAAGAAAGAGATAGATATGTAATATTTTGCTAAACATGTCCGTAGGCGGGGCTTACTCTGATTGGGCTACTGCAATTAAAAAATAACCCTCCCTTCTGAAGCAGAAAATAAATAAATAGAAGGCAGAAAACAATGAGGGAAGTGACAAGTGCCTTCTTCTTCTTCTTCTTCTTCTTCTTCTTCTTCTTCTTCTTCTTCTTCTTCTTCTTCTTCTTCTTCTTCTTCTTCTTCTTCTTCTTCTTCTTCTTCTTCTTCTTCTTCTTCTTCTTCTTCTTCTCCTCCTCCTCCTCCTCCTCCTCCCCCTCCTCCTCCTCCTCCCCCTCTCTCCCTCCTCTCCCTCCTCCTCCTCCATCATCATCATCTGGAAAGTTTTCATCTGGAACTCAGAGGATGCATAATGCATTTGTAGCTCCCAATTATATAAAATTTCTTGAAGCTTTTATAACAATGGAACCAGAATAGGCTGCATTAAATCTTTTTAAACTAGTTAAAAGGGGAAATTGGATTCCTTTGACTTACTCTCAGTACTAATAAGTGATCCTAAAACATAACTCTTGAAAGGAGTTTTGCCTTTGGAATTTCAGTAGTGTGGAAGAAATTAAACAACTTGAGTATTAATTCAGAATAGAGTGCATAATGTTTCTAAGCGTAGAAAGAGTTTAAAGTATATTTATTACTTAGCAAACTTTTAGTATAGCTTTAACTATGTATTAGCAGTTTGATCTCCAGAGGAACTAGTTTGACAATTAGACTAACAGAAGGTTGTGAACTGCCATTTAACAAGTGCAACATAGAACAGATAATCTATTTTAAACCTTTTCCCTTTTTATAATCAATTTGTAACTAATTGCTTTATATTCTTGTAATTTCTTGTTGGTCAATTATTAATGTACTCTCTTCTCTGTTTCAATATCTTGCCCTTGAAATATTAGTGAGCATGTCTAGGTGTGCTTGAATTGGCTTTTCAAATCCATAATAAATTTGAAGATTTAAGTACTCTAGTGTCCTGCTTGAGTGGAGAAAACAAACCATACTTTGTCCCAGCAGGCCAAAACAGAAGGGGGAAAAATGTGTCGCACCACAGATTTTTCCCCAGTCTTCCTCCTCCCTCCCTCCCACCCTCCCTCCCTCCCACCAAATAGTTCTTTCAGTATTTTGTATTAATTTTACTTCTATCAAATATCAAGTTTTTTGAATCAAAGTACAGATGCTAACCTCATTCCAATCCCTTTTGTCTGCTGCTAAGATCATGCTTTCTGGCACATAGAATAAAAGATGACAGCAAATTTAGTAATGGAAAATACAGAGAGAATTCCCCTGAGTTATAGCTGAAGCTCAGAGATCATTCTTATCAAGCCTATTGGGAATTAGATAAACAAGCAGCCCCCAGAATATACTTTGACTTCCAAGTGAAAGGCATACATCTTCCTATAATAAGAAAGTGAATTATTATTAATAATATTGTATAACTTAAAGAACAAAGAACACAGCAGAGGCAGATTTGAAATCACTTTGAAAAAAAAATGAAAAAAAAATCATTCTTTAATTTCAGGTAATTAAACAACACATAAACTCCAATGTAAAATTTCAAAAAGTTAGTGCTTAATAGTCATTTAATAACAATGCAGAAATGGCATAACGGATTGTCAGAATTCTTTGATACCTTGAACAAAGTATATGGTAGTAAGGATTTATATTGGATATACATCCACACACAAGCAGACATCATTTTCCTCACACCCACATCCACCCACATATATATACATATATATTATCTATATGTTCCTATGAAGGAGCATGCTGGTATCTGTTATTCTCTCCATTTTAGAATAAAGTACACTCATCTCTTATTGAGCCATTCTGTTTATAGAAAAGGTCATGTACATGAATGTGTTGTGCTGGAATATTTTCCTTATATGTTTAAAATAAGCTAAAATTAAGAAATAATGAAAGACTGTATAGGCAGTCATAATGTCATTTTGTAAAAGCTGGTTCCATATAAACATTTGACATTATAAACAAAAGAGCACATCACACAGCAAAACACATGTAAACAAAGACAATATCTTATGCAAGAAAAACATACGTACAGGAAAGATAAAATGTCCATTTAAGAAGACATCTGCTTTAATGCAAGATAAGGAAACATTTGTTTTAGCTCTAAATAACAAAGCAGCTGGTGTAATTCCAGATAATGAAACACTGGTCTGTAATAAGTCAGGACATTTCATTCCATTGATAATCACTGGCTAAATTTCTAAACTGAAAAGAAAACTATATAAAAAAGAGAGTTGGAGAGGTTGTCCATTTGCAGCTGTCAACCCAAAATTATTTGGTAACTTTAGATTGAATAAACATACTTTGTTCTGTGACCTCAACCGATTTGGTGTGTTTTATTAGATTCCTGGCTTGGAAACAAACAGGAAAAGAAGGTGTCTGATCTTATAGACAAATCAGTTACCATATATTTGTATTAGGTTCCAGACACAGTGGCGCAGTGGTTAGATTGCAGTATTGCAGGTTACTTCTGCTGAGTGCCAGGCTGCCTGCAATTTGGCAGTTCGAATCTCATCAGACTCAAGATTGACTCAGCCTTCCATCCTTTTGAGGTCAGTAAAATGAGGACCCAGATTGTTGGGGGCAATATGCTGACTCTGTAAACCCCTTAGAGAGGACTCTAAAGAACTGTGAAGTGGTATATGTCTAAGTGCTACTGCTATTTAGAAGAATTCAGTGAAGTCACAGAAAAGGAAAGTGGTGATCACAACTGATGATTGAAAGCCCATTTCTTCATACATGCTCATGATGTCAACGTAAGTACAAGGGTCAAGTTTTTGATCATGAGCCTGTGACCATCATGTTAACTTTTTCTTCTTCTTTTAGCCCCCTGCCTCTTCATACTCCTGACTCTGTTGTTGCTATCAAGGTCCATCCACGCAAAGGATTATCTTACAGAAGTATTTAAGGTAAGTCAATGAAAAATCTCATGTTGAAGTACCCTCAATTGTGAAAAGTTCTTAAGAAACCTTGAATTCAATCACTTATTTTTCATTTAGGGAGAAAATCTGAATATTGCTCACCCTGGGTCTCCCTTCCTCTTGTTGCCATGCTGCTAATATAGGAATTCATTTGTATTAGTAGATTTCTTTCTCTCTCTTTTTTTTCTCTCTCTTACCGGTTGTCCTTCCAATCCAATTTGTTTCAGGTAGAAGAACATTGAAATAAATAATGTAAATAATAGGCAAGGAAATTAAATGAAGATGTGCAAAACCTGAATTATTGGGAGGGTTCAACTATCTCTTCACAGTGATGTATTGATTTTACATTTCCTCCTTCCTCTTCATAATTTAAGCATAACAATTTGCTGATGTTTGAGTCAAAACTGAAATGTGGAGAAAATTATGTCATCTTAAAAATCACCTATGCTTTTATTATAAATTGAAAGATCAAAACAAAATCAATAATTATTTAATATAGATTATATGTGCTAATATCCTTCTGTTTTTATAAAATTGAAATATCCTTTTTAAAAAAAATCAGAGAAACAAATTTGCTCAAAATTATTTTATTTATTTATTTATTTGATTTGTCAATCACTTACAAGATAATAGGTATAAGTAAAACATAGTTATGAATACATGGATACATATAAGAAAAATAAAATATAAAAGAAACAATAGGACAGGGAAGGTAGGCACGTTGGTGCGCTTATGCACGCCCCCTACAGACCTCTTAGGAAAGGGATGAATCAATAGTAGACAGTCTAAGGTTAAAGTTTTTTGGGTTTGGGGAAGAAACCACAGAGTCAGGTAGAGCATTCCAGACATTGACCACTCTGTTGCTGAAGTCGTATTTCCTGCAATCAAGTTTGGTGCAGTTAACCTTGAGTTTGTATCAATTGTGTGCTCTTGTGTTGTTATGGTTGAAGCTGAAGTATTCATTGACAGGTAAGTCATTGCAATGTATGATTTTATATACTTAGATCAGACCGAAGACAGCGTAATTCAAGGTTTTCTAGGTCTAGAATTTTAAGTCTGGTGGCATAAGCTTTTCTACAATGAGTAGAGGGTTAGGGAGAACTCTTCTTGTGAAATATTTCTGGACTTTATTAATTAAACAGGCTGCTATTTATCATAAAGTAAAAAAGGGGATTTAGATGGATTAGTCAGAATCAGATAGAAACCAAATTATTTAATTGAGCATTCCAAGACAAATGTGGGTTCTAATTTTGCAGAATCTAAATTAAGAAAGCAATGAATATTTTTTGCTTGCTTGTGTGAAAGATACATTTATTCCACTGAATCTTAGAAAGCAGTTCTCTGAATTTTTGTGAGCTTTTATCTACTACAGGTTACCTGGTTTAGGTATTCTTTAAAAATAAATAAATATATAACATTTTAAAATATGGTAACTTTCAGCATGAAGGATGGAAGTAAGCAATATTTTTTTAAAAAAATATATATATAGTGTGATATAGTGGGTCGATTTGGAAGTAAGCATTTAAAAAAAAATAGTGTGATAGAGTGGGTTGATTTGTTTCTTTAGGGTTTGAAGCCAGTATCTTTTTCATTATGTTGTGCTAAGATATAGCTATTGCATCTTGCACATATTTCTTACCTCTTACCTTTTTCTTCTTTTCTCTTTCTCAAATAGAAAAAAAGTTCCCTGGTTCAAATTCTTTAAGGTAATTTGGTAATTTGCATATTTATTCCTTCATATTTTATCAAGTGTACTGCCTTCGCATTATTTTGTTCTTTACTATTTGTGAAAAAAATAGTGAACAGATTTCTTCCGACAATCTTATTTAACTTGATTCTGCCATATGAAAACTTCAAAATTAAACTAAGAAATAGATTACATATCAAGCTAAGAAATAAGCCATCTGAAGACATTCCAAATATACTTTAAGGGTTATGAATAGATGTTCTATATATCTCTAATTTTCCATGTTATAGAAAGAAGCTGCAGAGGAAATGCATCTATTCTGAATTAATTGTATGCAGATAATATAGAAGAATTATGTCAGTGTGTTTTTAATGAACTATCTTCATGCAGAACATAATTTACTGAGAATATTAATAGTATCAAATGACTAAAATTATGAAAGATGATGATGACATTTCAGATTTGGAAAGAAGATTGGAAATGTTGAGGCATTAGTGAACCCATTCCTTCATGCTGTTATAATGCTAGACTAAGTATGTCTTTTTTAATGCTTCCCACTAGCTGTCATAGTTTCTCTCTCCCTGAATAATAGCTACAGAATATTTCTACCTTCTCACAAATTCTTGGCAAATGAGGGAAAAAACACAGATGATTATCAGTCATGTTCATGTTGCTCAGCATCTCATCCTCTTCATTAAACATCAACACTCAAGCTCTTCTCCAAACTCTGGCAGAAAGAACTAGAATTCCTGCCCACCTCCCAAAAAAATACCCCCCAAAAAGTAAAGTAAAATAAAATAAAATCTTGTAGTCAGTTTTCAAAGTAAATATGTAGGAATATCAAATTATCAAAAAGTTTCAGTAAGACTGAGAGTTTGAAGGATTTGAAGATTTAACTAAGAATGTGATTTTTGGGGTTGCTACCTATGAATTTTCCTCTACAAAGTGAATTCTTGTTCTTTACAGTAACTTCTGCTTTATCCAAAAATGTTTAAACTGTTAAAACAGAAACCATTGAATTCAATGTTGCAATGTATCTAGAAATGATCTCCCATACAATATTGCACAATGCTGTATTTCCATTCAGATGTTTTATGCCTACAGTTTATTCTTCAGCAGTGTTACAAAGAGATGCCAAGACAGGTATGAAAGGCTATTTAAAGTACTGATTGGCATTTTATTCTTGCAATCTAGTGGGATAGAAAAGAAGGAAGAAGGAAAGGAAGGGAGGAATTCTTCCCATTTCTCCCATGGCTTTTCCAATTAGTCACTTAAAAGTTTTAAAGGACATTTCCTTCTCACCTGTCATTCCGCAATAAATATATAACAGCAGATGTAGAATACTCACATTATCTGACCATACTGACAACATATCATAGAATGCAGTAATTTATATGAATATATAGCCCCGTGATGGGAAATCTATGGCACGTGTGCCACAGGTGGCCCGCAGAGCCATTTGTGAGGGAACATGAGTCCCAGTCAAACATACCTGCATTGCGCATACGCCAGTGATGGTATTCTACCAGTTCAGCCTGGTTCTGGCGAGCCAGTAGCAGTGATGAGCAATGGAGACTGAACTGGTTCTCTCTGTCACTATGCTGTTGAGACCATCCACCCGCCCAGGCTCCCATACTTACCTTTATCCACTGAATTTGAAGCACAGCTGCTTTGCACAGCACAGAATAGTGTCGTGAGGTAGCTGCTGAAGTGACCAGGATCGTTCAAACTTGCAGGAGAAAAGTTAGAACGCTTCTGCACCTGCACAAACACCTCTGTGTCTGCGCAAAGTGCGTGTTTGGTATATGCGTGCATGCAAAGTGTGTGCACGCTTGCAAAATGCACCCACCAGGCCACGCCCACTGGACCAGTGGCAAAAATATTTGAATCCACCACTGGCATGTGCGTACCTCCCAGCTGATTTTTGGCCCATTTGAGACTGTTTTTACCCTCCTGGAGGCTCGAGGGAAGCCTCTGCAGCCTCAGGAAGCTGAAAAATAGGCCTTCTGGAAATACCGGAACTGCTGAAATGAGCTCATTTTCAGCCTCCTGAGGCTGCAGAGGCTTTCCTCGAGCTTCTGGGAGGGCAAAAACAGCCTCCCTTGGGCTCCACAGGCCTTCCGGAGGCTGAAAATGGGCAATTCCAGTATTTCCAGAAGGCCCATTTTTCGGCTTCCCAAAGCTGCAGAGGCTTCCCTCGAGCTTCTGGGAGAGCAAAAACAGCCTCAAATGGGCCAAAAATCAACTGGGAGGCATGCACATGTACAAGTGCAGGTAAGGGGCGGGACAGGATGTTGTGCATGCATGTGCAGGGGGGCAGGGTACATTGCATTGTGGGTGCCGGCACACATGCACACGCTTTTGGCACACCACAAAAAAAAGGCTCGCTATCACTGATATAGCCAATCCCTCTTGAAAAGAAAAACCAAGTTATCTACACATGTTGCCACATTGTTTGGAATAGTCCTCCTGATAAGCCACTTTAAATGAATGTATGAATATGACTTGTGTTTTAACAAAGATTGAAGATCAATATAGATTAGAAGAGATTAACTAGAGTACCACCCTCAACTATCTTAATCAAGATGAGACAAGTGAGCCTTCTAGCTTAGCACTTTCTATACCTACTGTAACTGGTTACCTACCATTTCAGTGATATAATTTCAATAAGTTTAATTACAATCTGGAACATCTGACATGCAAAGTCTACATTGTACAGGTAGTCCTTGACTCACAACAGTTGATTTAATGACTATTCAAACTTACAATGGTACTGGAAAAAGGGACTTATGACCATTCTTCACAGTTACAACCTTTGTAGCATCCCCATGATCAGTGATCAAAATTCAGATGCTTGGCAACTGGCTTATATTTATGACCATTGCTGTATTTCAAGGTCATGTGACCACTTTTTGCAACGTTTTTGACAAATAAAATTAATGGGGAAGCCAAATTCACTTAACAGCCACGTTACTAACTTTTCAACTGCAGTGAATCACTAAACAAGCGAGGCAAAACATGTTGTAATATGGACAAAACTCACTTAACAACAGAAATATTGAGCTCAATTGTAGTCATAAGTTGAAGACTACCTATACTACTGAACTATGTTGATCATTCTCCTGTCAAAAGTTGACATAAAATAATGTGGGTTAACACTGCCATTTGTTCCATAAAGTCTTGGGTTCCATAATTTGCAGTACACATAAACCAAGCCAAGACAAGCCAAACCTCTTAGCAAAAGTCATATCTCACATCAACATTATTTGTAGATTGGGATTTATTTATTTATCTATTTATTTTGCTGAGAACAGGAATGGAGATTTTAATTGGGTGAGGGAGCAATGCCAAATCCTTATTCCTTCAGATTTCATCCCTTTTTGCCACTTCCTTGGTTTCCTCCCACCCTGCCTTCTTTTTATTTATTCAAAGCATCCATGAATCAGTTGGGAGTCAGCAAAAAGAGAACATTAATGAGATCATTTTCACTGAAATTGACTCATTACCATGCTGACTTCCAACATTTTGTGACAGTCATGAACTCATTTCTTCTCAAGGCATGTTTGTCTCACTGCCTATTTGAAAATAATGAGGCTTTTAAAAACATAAAATGGCATTTCTTTTTTTCTCAAGAAAAAAAAAAGTTCAACGCTAGAGCAAAGCCTGAAGTTCCTTTCTAAGCTCTCTAAACTACAAGACTCGTTTCTTTAAAGCCGTAGGGCAACCAGGTTTATGCAAAGGATGAAAACTACAGTAGAGTTATAAGAACAAAAAAAGATATGCAGAAGCCTTTCTAAAGCTACTCAAACATCTTTTTTTTTTTAAATGAAAAACAAAAATGGTTAGCAAGATACCTCCAGGAATCAATTAAAAGAACCTACCCTCATTTTCCTTTGCCATCTATTATTCAGAATCATGCTCCTGGAAATGGAAGATCCATTTAGCTATCACTGCAAAAACATTACTAATTCAAGTCTTGAATTGGTCGACAGTAGTTTTTTTGAAAGCTTCCTTGCAACTCAAAAAGTTGCCATATGCTCCTTTAACCATTTCTCCATCTAGTCTGGCATAGTCAACACAGAGTAGCAGAGGCACCTCACAGGTTGTTACGTAGTTTTATTTGAAGATGCAAAGAATTCTACCCTTTTGTTTCCCAAGTGTGCATTATATAGAGATTACATCCTGTGGCAATAAATCTGTAAGCAGAAGATATTTTTCTCTCTTGAATAATCTGAAACTAGACTGGATACAATTTGAGCTGCAAAACTCTAGAGAACCAGTAAATAGAAATGAACAGTTTTGTCTATTTCTTTGTTCCCATCTTCTGGCAGACCAAATATTTCCATCCAGATTTCGGTAGCCTAATTTTAATGATATGCTTCATCGATTTGATAAACTGTACTCCAGTTAGATTTATTGATGGTTTTTCTCATGACTTGCAGTCAGAACCACAAAATAGGTACCCAGCCAAGTACTATTTGTGCATTTTATTTTGTGCCAATATTTTAGTATTGTCATGGTTTATAGTCAAACAAATACAAAGCACTGTTATCATAACTCAGTGACATATTTCATTTAAATAAAGTATTTTCTTTGGACTGCCCTGAAACCATTGTCATGAAGTAGATTGGCTAGAAGAAATATTTTGTGATTTAAGAGCAGACACAGTTTAGGACTTCACATATGGTATTCTTTTATTTTTACAAGTTACATCACCATCATGTATTCTAACAACTCAAATGTTTGATCACTATCTCTGCAGGCAGTACTTTTGTAACAGAATATGCATTTTATTAAGCTTTTATCTTTCATGCTGTTGTTGCGCATTCTCCATTATCAACTTTTATATATCATCAGATTTAGGAAAGGCATCTTTTTGCTAAGTGTGGTATTCATGCAGTGGGTCTATGCTGTGCTTGAACAAATATAGAATGTACTATTAAAACAAGAATTAAAACAGTTTAAAATGGTTCATGCACAAAAATAACTTCATTTTACGTATTTCTCTCACACACACATATAAAATAGCCTAGATCATTATCTTGTGCTAAGCCACAATACTTAAGATATTGTGTAACCTCAGCTACTGTAATTTGTAAACCTTGCTTACCTGCATGGTTTGATAAAACATGGTTAAAGGAATAACAACTTAACAACAGATACAACCATACCACAAAAAGAGATTATGCAAAAGCAGCATTTGCAGTGTTTGGACTGATACACAATTCCCCCCTCCAACCATCCCTTTCCTTTTTATACTGTACATCTTTATTTAAAATCAAATTAGACAAAGCATCCTTAAACCCTTGGGCCAGGGTGGCACAGTGGTTAGAATTCAATACTGCAAGCTATTTCTTTTCACTGCCAACTGCCAGCAGTTTTGCAGTTCGATTCTCACCAGCTCAAGATTAACTCAGCCTTCCATCTTTCCAAGGTCGGTAAAAATGAGGGCCCAGATTATTGGAGACAATGTGCTGACTCTGTAAATGTTTAGAGAGGGCTGTAAAGCACTGTGAAGCAGTATATAAGTCTAAGTGCTGTTGCTAAAACAAATAACTGTTCCTTTTGACAGATCCTCTGACATATCTTCAAAGAAGGTACTGCTCATGATATGCTCAGACAGCTAGTCACCTGCTAACAATACAGTCATCTTTTTCATTGTTTTTATTAATCAAGGCACATTTCGAAAGTAGAATATATGTATAGGAGACAGAGAGACAGAATTGTTCAGCTGTTCACAGACAGTGATTGGGACAGCTGGATCATTTGGAAACAAAGAAACTGAGAATTCTGAATGCATCTGTCTCACCTAGCTAATCTGCAAATTCAAAATCTAAAAAGAAGTTTAAAGAATATCAAGACAAATTTGTAAACATCCTTAACATTCTTTATTCCACCATACCCACTTACCTAAGAATCAATAGCATTGGCAATGAGTTGTGACTGAGAAATGTAGTTCTTTATTATGTGCAAATATTTAAGTCATGCCTGTAATTAGATTATATTAACTGTGGTTATGTTTATCTGTTTTTTTTAAAGAAACTGAATATTTATTTCAAAAACAGCATACTTAGGTCAGCACTGAAGATTGTTGCATAAGTACAAATAAATTCTGATTGATTAACATACATGTTTTGAGTTTTTGCTAACTCTGCAGGGTAATTATTTAAATAAGTTGTAGACATGACCTACAAACTGTGGACATTAGTATCTTTTTAAGAAGAGAACTGCAACATAATTAGTAATGCATAAAGTAAGTTATGTTATGTTTCAAGGGGCATGTGCATTGGAATGCAGGTTTAAACTGGGAAAAGGAGATTGCAAACCACAAAGATGTTTCTAGTAAGAAAAAGGAAGAGCAGGAAGGAAGTGGGAGATAAAAACATGGTGGTGATTTTATCAATATTCTTAATAATGTGTATGAATTCAAAATATTTGTGTGGGATTCGTTGTCTAGTTTGAAATGATTGCAAGTCAAAACTTAACACAAAAGAAAGCAATGGTAATTTTATTTACTACTTTGCAAAGAGGGTGCACTAGGCACATGCAGGTACAATGGACATACCTTAAGCCACCTTCTACTTTCTTTATATTCCCTATCACCATCAGAGGTTTGCCTCCCACCCTTTCCTCAATGGCTGATTACTCAGGCCATAACAATCTATCTGAGGCACCTAAAGTGAATATATTTTCCCCTTATTTATGATTTATCTCTAATAATTATTAGTTTCTAGGGTTTGTCTCTGGTTGCCAGCAAATTCTAATTAAAACCAGTTTTGAACATATAACAAGGGTTTCTCATCCCTTCATTCCTATGTTCAGTTTTAGACTTGAGCAACATTTATGAGATTAGATAATTACATAGTGTATTCATTTTAAAGATTATTATGTCCTTCTACAATTTCTGTAAAAACAATACTCCTTTCTCCTTTCCCACATTTGTTATTAGAATAACAACTGCATAGATTTATCTGGAGCACCACTTCCAGGAGACCTTGCTCATACTTGGTCACTTCACATATAGATTACTGCTGAGGAAGCCCTTGAAGACCATCTATAATCTACAACTAGTTCAGAATATGATGGAGTACACAGTGATAGATGCCCATACATTTACCAGTGTTACATCTCTATTGTGTGCACTACATTGCCTCCTGGTTTCTTTTCGGGTGCAATTAAAGGTGCTGGTTATATGGAACAGGGCCAACTTATCTGCAGGACTGCTTCTTCTTAAGAACTACCCATTCTAACAGATGTGATAGGATAGGCATGTTCCTAGTTCCTTCTCTTAAGCATTGCCATCTTGTGGGATCTAAGAAGTGTGCCTTTTCTGTGACAGCCTCTGCTATACAACACTAGTCCCACTGAAGTTTGCCAGGCCCTGACCTTCCTAGCCTTCTAGATAACACTTAAGATCAGGCTTTTCACCCAAACACTGGGATAGAGTGAGATCTAGAGTGAGGTTTTATGAAGGGCTGCTTGTTTACTTTTATTATGGTGCCAGGTTTTTTTTAAACTGTATGTGGATTTAATTGTTGATTTGGAGCTGCCCAGACTTTGATATGAGATAGGCAGCTATATAAATATTGCAAATAAATAATAAAATATATAAGAGATAAGTTCCTTGTATAATTTTCTACTATCAGAAAATGTAGTAGAATACTTCTTTTTCCTTTGCAAGCACAGAAGATTAGAAACTTGTTTTCATGCACGCACATATTGGCAAAATGGAGCAGCTGTCAGAATAAAGGCAAATAACTTCATATTCAGTATTCTGCCAAATGAATGTAAGACTAGGAAGGAAGACTATTTTAGTAAAACAGAACAGAGTGCGGGAAGGATGCTGCATTCATCGTTGGATGAATCACTCTGTATTTTTTAAGTACTTATTTCTCTTGATAAATCAGATCAAGGTAACTCAGCACTCGTTACATTGTAAGGAGACTATTTTTTTCCCCTGTTGCTTCAGAAATAAAAATTACCACAATCAGAAAACACAGTTCCTTAGACATAACTGTGGATTTCAATGAAAATGAGTGAAATTAATTTGCAAATGCTGAGAGTCAGTAGAGATTCCATATTTAAGTGATAATTCTCACTTAAAGTGCCAACAGTAAATTTTACTTACTGAAGGTATTAGCTAATGGATGGCTAGAGGGCAAAATCTGGGAAATGGCAATCATAGAAGATGTTGAGAATGCTCCTTGCCCCAAATCCTCATGTTCCTATGGTGGAGGAGGACATTTTATAATAGATTACCCTGGCAGGTAAGACCAAACTTTTGGAGTTTTTACCACTGAAGCAAGATCCCTCATCTTGTTTTTTTTAATTGGCTAGGGAAGCAATGACCAGCTCCATGTGATTATTGTAAATATTGGAAGAGGAAAGTAGTCTCTAGGTCATCTACACATTTAGTGAGAAAGATTGTTCTGTGGAATATGTCTCCTTTCCTCACTTCCTCCTTTTATAGCAGCAGAGAAGTTTGGCAGTCACAGCACACCTATTTTCTCTGTTGACATGGAAAATGAAAGGTCTGGACATCAAAGCAACCAAAGCTCATCCAAAACAGATTGTACATTTCAATACTTCCAGTTAGAAAAGATGCTTCTCTTTAGCAATAGCACTTAGGCTTATATACCTCTTTATAGTGTTTTACAGCCCTCTCTAAGTGGTTTATAGAGTCAGCATAATGACTCCAACAATCTGGATCCTATTTTACCAACCTCGCAAGGAAGGAAGACTGAGTCAACTTTAAGCCACTTGAAGTTTTTTCCCAGGTCAGCAGATTGATTCCTTTTCCAGGAACATTATATGTATTCAGATTGGCTTTCAACATGATAGGTATATTCCCTTAATATCCACCACCTTGGGGCATGGGAAAAATAGTGGGAATCATTATCTTTTTCTTTCTCATTTTTTTTCCTGGGAATCAAGGCATAATTTTGCCCAAAGCTTTAGAGTAAATGGAACAACATGCTCGTATGTAGAAAATATCAAAATGGATTTGCTGCAAAGTCCTGAGTTTAGAGTGTTGGGATTTCAGTCTGTGGCTTTTTAGTAGGAGGTATTTATTTATTTATATTCAACTATATTAAACATGTGTTAAAATATTTAAAGAAAAATAAAAAAGGAAAATGGATAAAAGAGTAATATATAAGTAAATAAAGGAAGGATTTAAAAAGTAGGTGGGATGATGCAAAGTCTGGTTGGAGCTGGACATGCTTTTCTCTGGCATATGGATCATGGTCCATTACTGTTCTGAAAGGACTCATGGTGCACTAAAGTAACAGTGAGCAATTTTAATGGCCTTTGATATCTGTGTTCCCATAAGTAATATATGCAGATGGCATATGAACAGCTGTTTATTCATTTGTTCAACATTAAAGACTGAATATTTTTTTCTGCTGCTGACAAATCTTTATCAGATAAGTTCTTCAAGCAGTAGCCACCATCTGTTAGCATTCTTTGCTGTTTTCCCTTTCAGGAGAAACTTCTCTTGTGTATCACGTTATTAGATGTTCATCTCCTGTTGTAATACAATAAGAATTTAAATTCATGAAATTCTTGGAGGTCTTCTAGTCCAACCTTTGCTCGAGCAAGAGACCCTATACAATTTCAGATAAATGGTTGTCCAGTCTCTTTTTGGAAGCTTCCAGTGATGGAGCACCCATAACTTCTGAAGTTAAGCTATTTCTTTGCTTGATTGCTCTCACCATTAGGAAATTTCTCCTTAATTCTAGGTGGCTTCCTTGGTTAGTTTCTATCCATTGTTTCTCATCTTGCTTTTTGCTCCTTTGGAAAATAATTTGACCCCATTGTCTTTGTAAGAGCCCCTCAAATATTGGAACACTATTCTCATGTTACCTCTAATCCTTCTTTTCATTAGACTAGATGAACCCAATTGTTGCAACCCTTCTTTGTATGTTTTAGCCTCCAGCCCTCTAATAATCTTTGTTGTTCATCTTTGCACTCTTTCCAGAGTCTCAACACCTCTTTTATATTGTGGTGATCAGAACAGGATGCAGTACTCCAATCTGTGGTGAATTTTTGTATTGGAAGTGAGGGTTTCTTACATTAGTCAGTAGCTGTGAAGCTAAGCTATTCTAAAACTGGAGAGGTGGATGCTGGAGTGAATGGGAAGAAAAATCTATTACTTTATCTACCCTACAGAATAGATACTCCCATTATAAACAATAATACATTCTCCCCGTTTTTGGCATTTAATCAAGTACATTGCAGTTACTTGCCATCCAGAAAATGTGTCTCACACTATTCCCTTTCAGAGTAAGCAATTGCATGTAAAGTTCAAGATAAAGATGAGAAGTAATAGGCAAAAGAATTGAAAGGCAGGAGAAAAAAAATGGAATTAAATATAATTTACATCAAAACTACTTACTCCACATCTTTTTATCCTTTATATCTAGGCATGCTTTGTTAATTCATGAGTTTGGCATGCTATCTGAAATTTCCCTATAAGCAAAGTAGAGAGGCAGCTTTCATCCCCTTAAATTGTCCCCAGTTCTCCCCTTGAAATATATTATGGGGAAAAATGTGTTGTGTGATGTCATTGCTCTACAGATTGCTCTGTACATCTCTTCAAGCAAAAGGTGCTTTATGAGACAAAGTTGGGCCATGCAAAGACTGCTGTTCTCATGTTGGGCAGTGAATCTAGCCAGCTGTTACAAAGCAGAGAGGGTAATAAAATAATATTAGCAGTTTTCATGGCTCTAATAACTTCTAATTAGACCCACAGAGGAGTCGATGACCCTGGCAGGAAAATCAATCAGGAGGCATAAAGTCCCTTCTTGCCATAGGACAGTTTGGTTTGAAACCAGCCAGATGATAGTCCTGTGCTGCTTTTCAAAGTTTCTGGTATGCTTTTGGACTTTGTAATCTTTGTAATTTGGCAGCTCCAAAGAGTTTCATGGAGATTTGTTCAGCTTGTAGATTAATGGCAATGTCCCTGCAATTTAAAAAAAAATCCCTTTCTACCCAGAACAGCTTGCAGAGCACATTGGATCTGGTCCAAACAGGGTTTTTGAGTGATCTGTCCTGCGCCAAGTATTCCCCATAGGAGTTCTGCTGTTCTGAGCCCCCCTTGCCACATTTTGAAGTATCCACAAGCCCACAAAGTTTCAACATAAACTCAGCTGGAATGGGGAAATGAAATGTCTCAGCCATTCACCTGTTAACAGGCATCTACATAAAGAATCCAGATTAGAGTGAAATGAGTATTTAATGAAGTAAAAAAAGTAATTAATATTTTAACACTTGTCTAGTATGAAAGCAAAAAATAGAATGAGCTTCTCCCCACTTCTGTCACTTCTGCATACTGCTGAATCTGTATATAATGAGAGGGAAAAGTGTTATTTAGTATTGTGATATACCAAACCAGAGTCTGGTTCTATAAAGTTGAAATTTCAGACAAAAGAGTCAATTAAATCCAAGCAAAATTGCCCCCTTTCCAAACTGACAATCCAATGAGGTGTAAGCTATTGGATACATGCAGTCATCTTGATCATTTTCTCCAAAGTTAATTTACTGAAGGAAATATTCAAAGGCAAAGGTATGTTATTATTGTTGTTTTGAATCAGAATTGCCTAAATCCCAGGACTTCCAAAAATTGTCACCAAATTAAATTGTGTAATGTAATGGAAGGGGGAAATTATTCAATACATGGGAAGCAACAATCTTAAAATGCATTTAATTAATTTAATGATATTAACATTTAAATTTAATTAAGATAAACCTAGTTCTGGTCCTTCCTTTGCCATTCTTGTTTTTAATTTTCATTTTGTGGAAAGTCAAAGCTGGTATGTTGCCACAAGAAGATGCATATTTTCTGTGGACAATTGCCAATTGGAATATCAGCATCACCTGATGCTGGTGCAGTGTCTATACCCAATCTATGCATCCTGTTCTCTTATTGCTTCCTCTCCCCAATGCTACCAGACCCCCCCCCCCCAAAAAAAAAAATGCTGGTCAATTATTCTTTTACTCAGAATAATAATTTCTAAGTCATGGTGGAGAGATAAGTAGCCAGAAGTCATTAACAGTTACCTAACATTGTCAACTTTGAAATGGATCAGGCCCATCACAGCCTATTTTTTCAGTTTCTCATCTTGACACACTTTGGGGGAGTTTTGGAATGTCAACCCAGACATCAACAACTTCCTATCTTGTGGGAACCTAGGTCACCTGAACAGGTGCTGGCCAGACATTGAAAGAGGTTACCAAGGAGACACCAGAACACCTAATTGGACAATGTGACCTGTGACAAGGAGGGAGGGAGCTATCTAATCTTTAAATATATTGAAAGTGCGAAAAATAGCCAGAGCTGGTTTTAAGATCATCTGTGCTGATCATCTTCAAGGAAACTAAAAGTCTCGGAGTGCTGACTCATTTGGATTCATCAATAAAACCGTGTCAGCACCTTATATGGCAGTAGATCTTTTTTGCAGGTTATTTTTTTGAGAGCAAAGCAAACAAACAAAAACCAGAAGGCATATTCACCCCCAATTACCACATATGGACTCTTGCCCCATAAACATTTTGTAGACCGTTCTCTTCCCTGGAATTAACCATGCACATCCCAATTACTGTTTGCAGGTTTGCTAATCCCTAATTTCCTTATTCCAATAGATAATACCTATCTATTCTAGTACATCAACAAAACTATGGAAGGAAGGTCTTCCTGACATGTGCAAATGGATCATGGGAAAGTTTTATACTATTTGTGAGGGAGTGAGCAAAGGAATCATTTCAAACGTCTCTAAAGGAAAAATATCATTTTGCTGTGGGTGAGCAACATAACATTAGAAGCACATCTTTTTTTTTTTTGCCTTCAACATTTATTTTATTTTGTTCAAGGGCGGTAGCCAGAGAAGCAATAGTGTATTTAGTCCAACACCATTTTTGAACCCTTAACAATGGCTCAAATTTAATATTTTAGGGTAGAATGGGGAAAAATGGTAGCTGTCACCTGGACACACCAACAAGTTGACAGAAGTAGAATTTGTGAAATGTTTTGCAAAATACTTTTCTTTTTCTAAGATGGGAAGCCTAGAGGGGGATAGCAATACAGAAATACCTCAGGAACAAAAAAGTAAGCTTAAGCAATGTTGTCTCTCTTCTAAAAGTGCATTGGAAGTTTGTGGCACCTCTCCTTTCCTTCCTTTCTCTTTCCTTTTGTTTTATGGGTTTCGATTTTTATTGGTTTAGTTAGTACCAGAGGTGGCATTCCACTGGTATAACAACCGGTTCAGTGACTGTGCGCTCTGTGTGTGCGCTCCACATTTTTAAAAAGCCCATACTTACCTTAACTGCAGCCTCTGTGACTAAAACAGCTGAGGAGCAGCAAACTGCTCTGCTGTGCAAATCAGTTGTGTTCTAAACAAAGGAAATACAGCTCGGGAAAGAGCAGGGGCACTCGAACTGTTCTTAACTGGTAGAATCTGGTTCTCTTTCTTTTTTCAGGAAGGAACAGAAGGAGAGAAGGAGAAAGGATGGAAGAAAAGAGGGAAGGAGGAAAGGGGGAAGGAAGGAAGTAGTAAGGGATGGGGGAAGGAGGGAGGGAAGGAAGGAAGGAAAAGAATACTGAAAAACAATCACTTCTTGCTAGAACAAAACATAGAATGGATATCCATATCAATGGATCTATATCCATATCAATGGATCAGAATAGAAGGAGAGGAGAAGACCATAACCAAAGAAGGTTAGAAGGCAGTCTCTAGGAACTAGTGTCTGTGATTGAAAGACTAAAATGTAGCTTCTGCCAAATGTTCAAAACAATAACAACAAAAGGTTTTTTCAAGTACATCAGAAGAAATAGAAAACTCAAAGAATCAAAGATGTTCTTGACCCTGAGATACAGGATCTAATTCCCTGGAAATTCCTCATGAAGACCTTTATATCAAAGTTGCTGTTACCACTGTGGAGTTATACCATTAAAAAAATAGTGAAGAATTTCTTCTTGTTGGAGGAATTCAGAGGAATCATCTACCCCATTTCTTCACCAACAAATTGCAGGATTTTAAAAGGCTATTTTTGACCCATCATCAATCAAGATTTTGTAATGTATCTTTATATTACTTAACTACTTTAGAATTGCTTCCATCTGTTCTTCTCATGGCTATGACTTATGTGTGAAGCACTGATGGATCCCACATACACAAACTAAATGTCAAAGATAGGAGCACAATTGCTCCCTCTACTTTTTCCTATACCAGAGGTAGTATTCAGCAGGTTCTAGCAAGTTCTGGAGAACTGGTAGTGGAAATTTTGAGTAGTTCAGAGAACCGGCAAATACCAGCTCTGACTGGGCCCACCCCCATCTATTTTCTGCCTCCCGAGTCTCAGTTGATCGGCTGGGTCTTCTTTTGTTGCCCTGCACAGGAGAATGGAGCTGGAAAGGAGGTTAGTGAAGTGGGGAGGGAATGGGATTTTGCAATATACTTCCCCTGCCACACTCACTAAACCATGACCACAGGACCGGTAGTAATTTTTTTTTAATCCCACCACTGCCCTATACCCACCAATATCAACACACTGAAGGGGGACAATTAATATACACCTTTTAGTATGACAGTGCTTTTATTGCTGCATTAGTCTTTTGTTGCTTGAAAAGCTAAAAACATATAGCAGTAACCACTTCTTTTACATTAATCTACAAACACATATAATTGAAACTCTATGGCTTTTTTGTTCTCCATTCAGATGTTCTTTAAACATCAAACATCTATAAAGAGACAGCTCTTCTGATGATAAAAAAGAAAGCCTCTCTCTCTCTCTCTCTCTCTCTCTCTCTCTCTCTCTTTCTCTCTCTCTCTCCTCCCTCTCCTCCCTCCCTCCCTCCCTCCCTCTCTCTTACACACTCACACAAACACAGAGAAGAATAGACTAATTTATCACACACATACCCAGAACCCATTATAATTCAGGAATAAAAAGTGTTTCAATTATCAAAAAATAACCTCTCAAATTATGTCGTGTGTGCCAGGTGTTTCAATGTTGGGAGATACATGCTGTGTGATTGATAACTATCAGAATTTGTTGCCAATTTGCTTAGCAAATCCTTTCATTGTTAGTCCTTAGATGTGTCCTGAGTGCAAGGCCCTTTCATGCTAATGCTTTTGGCCCTGGCTGTTAACATATCCTGGAAAGAAGAAAGTTATTTCTCTGCTAAACCATGCCCAGTGATGGACAGTCCTTTATTCAAAATACAGATCTCAGGAATTGCCAAAGTTTCTTTGAAGCTGAATAGATAGATCAGCCTCTGTGTCTCTTCCTCTCTTCTCACAGCAGCATTTTGAGTCCTACTCTGTTTTTAAAATCCTGATAGAGTTGCTGATTTTTTATTTTTTGGACCTGACAGTTTTTTTTTTGTTGTTGTTGTTGAGCTCTATGATGAACTGCTGTTGATATTCTTACAACAGGTTTCCTTTCTTTCAAGCTGTGACTGATTTCATGCTGGAACTAGCAAATTGTCTGGTTGTAGAATGTTCTTACAGCATCCCATAACCAGATATGAATTTAGGTGTGAAAATCTGCTGGGGATCATGCACATATCACAAAGAACCTTCTCTTTTTACTGAATGGACAGGGTATTCTTTTTTTATTTCAGTGGTATCCGGTGAAGCTGTCCCTTGGTCTTTATTTTCAAACGAAGGTATAGTCTTGGCAGGTATGCTTCTGACATATTGAGAGAGACATACACACTCAAAGGCAGAAAGGGGAGAGGAGATAACTATGCAGGGAGAGAGAAATATGGAGAAGGAGAAATTAATATTAAAAGTTCTCATGCTTTCAGTGACTAAGAGCATGCATTTTAAGCATGAAAGGATCCAGGTCATAGAAGACTATGTTAAATCTTTTTTCTAATGGCATGATCATTTTTTTGTGAGTGTGTCAGGAAGAAAACCATCATTTTATTTTAATGTGTAAGGACATTCAAGCATTTACTTCATTCCTTCTCCCACCCCCCCTCATGTTTTTACACACACATACCTCATACTCTGAGAGGCACTATATCCAGATTTGTTTACCACCATCTATTATATATAAGGCTACATGTGGAAGATGTTTAGAAATTTAAATTAGCCCATATATGGCAGGAGCGTATGTATATTTATCTTATTTTTTCTCCTTCGTTACTTCTCGGATAAATAAAATAACAAATAACTAGTAACTCAGAAAAGTAAGAGCAAATATAATCAGAGTAGCTTGACTTTTAATCAGGTACAGAATTGCAACTTCACTTTTCCCTTAATCCTAGTTTGGGATACTCTCAGAATGTTGCTTTTATCCTACAAAATCCTAAAATCCCCCAGTGTTTTATATAGTTAAACATTCAGATATTGTTTCACCATATAGCAAATAAACCATTAGGGGAACAGGCTGGTAAAAGCAAATTTGGCCTAAGCAGCTAACTGTTAATATGGTCATTGCAAAGGCTGGTTTTGGCTTTCTGCTCTGTAAATAGGAGATAATGATAATACTAAAAATACATAATAAATACACCACTGTGTGATGGGATCATATTACTGGAATTTGTTATGTACATATATGTGCATTCAATTTATCCAGAGTATCCATTGAACCAGTAAATTATGCATGTTCAACTTGTGGCCCATAGATAGTACTATGTTTGGTCCTGGACAACTAGTAATGTAGTTTGTAAATTTATTACATATGTATGTGTGTATGTGTCTGTGTTTGTGTATATGCATATATGTGTATATCTCTATATCTATCTATGTAGTTAGATAGATAGATAGATAGATAGATAGATAGATAGATAGATAGATAGATCTCTATCTATCTATCTATCTATCTATCTATCTATCTATCTATCTATCTATCTATCATGTAAAAAAGATGTTGAAACTCTGAAAGAATTCAGATAAGAGCAACAAAGATGATTAGGGGACTGGAAGATAAAATATATAACGAAAAGAAGGGGTCAAGCTATTCTCCAAAGCATCTGACATCAGGACAAAAAGCAATGAATGGATGGAAACTAATCAAGGAGAGAAGAAACCGAGAATGAAGAGAAATTTCTTAACAGAATAATTAATCAGAGGAATGGCTTGTCTCCAGAAGTTGCGGATGTTCCAACATTGGAAATTTTAAAGAAGAGATTGGAAACCATTTTTCTGAAATGGTATAGGTTTAGGAGGGTTGATTAGAAGACCTCCAAGGTCCCTTCCAACTCTATTATTCTGTTATTTTGTTACAAACAACAGACATACATATACTATATTATATATTTTATATGTGGCCCAAGACAATTCATCTTCACTCAATACAGCGCAGACAAGCCAAAAGTTGGACAAACTTGCATTAAAAACTTCTGCATGGAAGGTAACAAATTTCAATCCTGGCAGGCATTAGCTCACAGGCCTTTCTAAACTTGTGCCCAATTCTTAGATAAAGTTATAATATGAACTGTGGCAAAATCATCCACTTTGTTATGGCAGCATGCTGAATGTATTACTTTAGATTTTTTTCAAGCTAAGTAGGAATTTCCTTATCTTATGACTTCCTCTTAGCTGTTTCTGCATACAATGCTACATGTGGATGTTTTCATTTTATTTATTATTGCTCTGAAATAAAAAAGAGAAACAATATAAGAATCTCTCCCCCTCCTTCTCTAAAGGAGATCAGCTTTTTAGATCAGCCCACAGTTTTAGTGAAAATTGGTTTAGGTTCCCAATGAAAAAGTGAAATGTTAACTGCTGTAAAAAATCTTTTCGTATAGCATATTTTTAGAAAGACTGGATTTATGCACATAAAAAAAAATCTTGAACCCGAAATTTCTGGATTTAAATCAGATAATTAATATTATACTCTAATACAGTAGGAAATGGAAAAAATATTGATTGGTTCCTATGGAACAAAACTATTCAACCCTGTTAATTGAAATCAGCAGCATATTACTTAAAGATAGAAACAGCTTTAAAAGGAAATAAAGATTTTCAGGCCTATTTAAAGCTTCTCATGGTGTTGTCTCATTTGGCTTAATATCCTCACGTTTATTAATAAGGTGTTTCAAAAAATCATCACAATTTAATGATTTGAATTATTTTGATGTACAAATTAATGATTTGGGATTGATCATTATGTGAACTAATCTGGATTTACCAAGCAAATATTATTTTTCCACATTAAGAAAATCCCAGGATTACAGCGTTCAATTGATGATATGCGTTCATCTTCTACCAATTGCCTGTTCTCTGTTGGTGTACTGGAAAGATCGATCATACTGTGCCAAGTCAAGATTTAATAATGTATTATAAAATAAATTGAATGATTTTATTTATAAATGTAATGTGTTACTGCTTCTCTTTTTTTTCTTATTTTGGCTTGTTTAATTTCCTTCTTTCCTTTTTTGAATTTGTTATTTTTCTTTACATATATATGTGTGTGTGTGTATGTGTGTGTAAGGTTTTGAGCTGATAAATAATTAAATAAGTGAGACTAGGATAGATCTATTTCGAGTTAGTTAGCTCTCTTCAGCTAGCCGTACCCTTACTGGGATTCGAACCAGGAAAGTATTACATGTGAGGCAGTTGTAATTGCCACTAGACCACTGGTTCTATCCTGTTCAGCTGAGGCAGGGGAATAAGTATATACTTTGTGTTACAACAGAAAGCAGTATGCTTCCTTCCTTAATTGGGGCTTAACAGGGTGTTGTAACACAAAGTATATACTTATTCCCCTGCCTCAGCTGAACAGGATAGAACCAGTGGTCTAGTGGCAATTACAACTGCCTCACATGTAATACTTCCCTGGTTCGAATCCCAGTAAGAGTATGGCTAGCTGAAGAGAGCTAACTAACTCGAAATAGATCTATCCTAGTCTCCCTTATTTAATTATTTATCAGCTCAAAACCTTACACACATGTAAACAAAAGACAACGAAACAAATAGCTTTCTGTCGGTATGGTCTCTGGTGATGAGCCGAAAGACAGAAAAGAAAGCAGTATGCTTCCTCCCTTAATTGGGGCTTAACAGGGTGCTGTAACACAAAGTATATATATATATTTGTTTTCGGAGGTTTTTGCGGGTATTTGTATGTGGATCTTTGGTTCTTCTGGTTTTCTCCCGTGTAGAATTGGAAATATCTAGGCGACGTTTCAATGAAGTCTCATTCATCATCTTCAGGCTTGTAAACTTACTCTGAGAACGCACAGCCGCCAACGCAGCAAAGATGATGAATTGCGTACTTCATCGACCTTCATGTGAACGCCTAGATAATTTCAAATTTATATGTTGCAGGATAAGAAGACCGAAGAACCAAAATAGTATATAATATAAGTCTTGGTTCTTCTGGTTGTCTATTTTGCGTAAAGAAATGGAAATATCAGGCGACGTTTCGATGAAGTCTCTTCCTCAATCTTTAGGCTTGCGTTTTCGGGGCCTGGTGGCTTGTCAGAGTAGGAAAAAAATATATATAGATATAATTGTATGTTAAGACATTGCTTTTATCCATTCGTGACTCAATGGAGTGGAAAGAGCAAAATTAGATGCATTTTCCCCTTGATGTCTGGCATGAGGTACCATTTCCCCCTCTGAGCACCTAAAGAATGCAGTGTTCATCACTGGAAATGAGAACAAATTTGCAAGCCATTTTATTAGGGTGAAATTAGGTGAGCAGTAATGAGCCAGCTCAATGGGAAGAACAAGCACTATCTATATACAGTATATGCCCTTTTAGTCATCAGATACCTGGCCTGTATAATAAGCTGACCAAAATAACCAAAGGAGAATACAGAGGTTGTTAATGTGAAGACCCAGAAGCTCATCACAGTGTATAGAGGTTTTCACCCCAATTCCAGAGACTGTATACCCTGAGACTGTCTAACAGCCAAAGTATGGTTAATGACAAAGTCACCATCCTGGATTAAGTCCAGAGCATGCAGGATTAGATCAGTAAAATGGCATCCAAAGATTAGCTCCTGAGAGCATGTTTGAGTCAACAGCAGACACGGGAGAAAGATTAAGCAGAGGACATGTATGATGGGATGTCCCAAAACAGATAGCTGGTTGGTTGACATTAGGATAGTCTAGAAAAGGGTCTGAAAAAAGCTAGACTAAAAGATGGCAATATGATTGTAGCAGTACAACATCAGGTAATAATAGTAGATCCATAGAAGTAGGTGTCTACCACACTACATAGGATCTGATGTGAAAACCTGCACAAAAGCCTCAGACATAGTCCAACATATAGTGACAAGATGTAAGATGCAGGTAGAAGCAGCATACAGTTCTGTGTGTCATCATGCTTCTTGTTCCTATGTATATCAATGGGAAGGAATAGCTGTCAATGGATTATTTATTTATTTGTTTGTTTGTTTGTTTGTTTGTTCGTTCGTTCGTTCGTTCGTTCGTTCACTCACTCACTCACTCACTCACTCACTCACTTACTTACTTACTTACTTACTTATTTATTTATCAAATTCCATTTTAATTCTGGGTGGCATAGAATACCAAAAACAGCATGCAATCATAATAAGAAAATAAAATAATGAACATTTGGATGAAATAACACTAAAACCATCTCAAAGATACAAGATTCTTACCAGGTTCCCATCACCAACAAACCTGGAGGAACATCCACGTTCAAGGACCCATTTGAGCAAGAGCAGAATAAGGTCAATGCAAATCTTTAGGGAGTTGCTATTCCAGAGCACACACATTGTTAAAGAGAAAGACCACCTCCTAGGCCATGTCAGATTTAATCAATGGTTAAGAGTGTGACAATTTTATATGATCAAACAGGATGTGTAGCATTTATACGAGATGCATCTGCCTCAGATACCTGGCCAAATGTCATGAAGGGCTTTATATATGATTACTGGTATCTTCATTTGGACTTGGAAGCTTATAGGAAGCCGAAACACCTCATTCAGAAGAAGTATATATGGGATAGCATAGTATGTCATAAATGCCCATGCCATTGTATTCTGAAGCAGCTGCAATTTCCAAGTGGGAAGTCCCAGATAAAGCCCATGTGAGGTGAGCAAGATGTGAATGACTTTCACATTCCAGTAAGAGACAGAGTTGGTTCACAAGACAGATCTGTAGGAAAATATTCCTGGCCACAACTTTTCCTTCATATGTCCAGAAAAGTCCCTTAAATAGAAGTGTACTCCATCTGGCACTAAAGATGAAAAGTCCAGTTCTGGGCTTTAGGAATTTGGAGTCTTTGTGTCACATCCTGAATATGTTGAAAGCTGTCTACCTAACAGATTGCTGCTTCAAATCATCAGGGAAATGCCAGATATTTTTTTCCCAGTCATGGCTGTTGAAAAGTACTTGTGGAGTTTTCTGCATTTTGCCTGCAGCGAAAGGGTGAGCCATCTGTTGTTTCACCTCAAACTTCAACATGTCCACTTCATTAACTGAAATGTGCAGATTTAAATGAAGAAAAACCAGTCAGAAATATCTGGATGTTAGGGATTATGGGGTAGAAAAAAATCAAGGAATATAGAGATTGGAATATGAAGTAGCCTAGAAGGATAATGAAGACTCTGAAAGAAAAAGAGGAAATAGCAATAAAGCAATTGCCATAACAATAACAATAACTGAAGCACACTAGCGTTAAGAGCATGTTAGTTCTTATATTGATTATGTTCTCCTGTTTTATTAGGAAGGTTTATATCCTCAATATAAAGGAGCTCTGAAATTCAGGTTATCACAGGAATCTTTTTTTTAAAAAAAAATCTGTCTCTCTGCTTCTCTATTTCTCTGTCTCAGATAAAATTGATAATGATAATGAGACTTTCACAGAATCTAAAAGATTGAGATACCACAGTGTAAACATAATACAACAATTTAGAATGGCATTATACTAAATTGATACAAGTGCCTTACTGGCAAATCCATGAAGAATTAAGCATTTATATTCTTGTCTATCATAAAATGAATATTAATGACAACAGTGTTATGCCATGCCAGCAAGAGACAAGTGTGTAAAGTATGCATTTAGGTATGAGATGAATTAGTTTTTTAAAAATGGCCAAATGTTGCCTTTCAAAAGATGATGAATATTTCATTATCACAGTGGAAAATATTCCTAAATTATGTACCTTAGCCTCACAGTGATATCTAATTCATTCTATTTCCACTGGAACAAAAGAAATTCATTATATCATTCTACTTCAGTTTCCCTTGAATGGGATTCTAAACAATATCAGTTATAAATGAAATTCCTCTAAATTCCACATTTTCTTTCTTTACTGAGGTAGTCAAATCATCTATAATCTTAGATCCTCTTTTTCTATTTGTTGCTTTCTCTAACTGTAGAAAGGTGTTTCTACAAAGTATTACAAAGAAATGTAACCCCAAAACTGAATCAAAAATAAAGAAGACTAGACAACCAACATCTAGAAACAAGTAAAGTAATAACTAACAGTCAGCACGGGTTTGTTAAAAACAGATCATGCCAAACCAATCTTATTTCATTCTTCAACACAGTGACTAAATTAGTAGACCAGCAAAATACTGTGGACATAATATATTTAGATTTCAGCAAGGCATTCGACAAAGTAGACCACAACCTACTTCTTGGTAAGCTAGAAAAAAGTGGAATAGATAGCACCACCACTAGATGGATTCGCAACTGGCTGGCAAACCATACTCAACAAGTAGTCCTTAATGGATCTAAGTCTACATGGAGGAAAGTAAGCAGTGGGGTGCCACAAGGTTCCATCTTAGGCCCAACTCTTCAATATCTTCATTAACAACTTAGATGAGGGAATAGAAGGGGAACTTACCAAATTTGCAGATGATACTAATCTGGCAGGAATAGCTAATACCCAAGAAGATAGGCTCAGGATCCAGATGGATCTTGACAGACTGGAACACTGGGCCATATCTAACAAAATGAAATTCAATGAAGAAAAAAGTAAAGTCCTACACATGGGCAGGAAAAACCAAAAGTACACATATAGTCTGGGTGAAGCCAGGCTCAATGGCAGTAACTGTGAGAGAGATCTTGGAGTCTTAGTGGACAACCAGCTAGAAATGAGACAGCAGTGTGCAACAGCAGCCAAAAAAGCTAATGCAATCCTAAGTTGCATTAACAGAGGGATACAATCAAGATCAAGGGAAGTACTAATACCACTCTATAAAGCCTTAGTAAGACCATACCTGGAGTACTGCATCCAGTTTTGTTCACCACGTTATAAAAAAGATGTTGAGACTCTGGAAAAAGTACAGAGAAGAGCAACCAGGGTGATTTGTGTTGGAAGGGGGGCAGAGGTCGACCCCGAGGCTCGTGACTTGTAGGGTACCTCAGGGGTCTGTGCTCTCACCCCTGCTGTTCAACATTTATGTGAAGCCGCTGGATGAGATCATCTGTGGCTTTGGGGTAGAGTTCCACCAGTATGCTGACGACACTCAGTTGTACATTTCTACCCCAGGCCACCCTGACAAAGCCATTGAAATGATGACCCAGTGCCTGGAAACTGTGCGGGGTTGGGATGGAGCGAAACAGCCTTCAACTCAACCTGGCCAAAACCGAGTGGCTGTGTCTACCGGTACCCAGATACAGCCAGCTAACTCCATCGCTGGCCATGGGGGGAGAAATTCTTACTCCCACGGAGAGGGCACGCAATCTGTGTGTCCCCTGGACGTACGGCTGTCGTTAGAAGGTCATATAGTGGCCGTTGCCAGGGGGACTTTTTGTCAGGTCCATAGGATCTATCAGTTGCCGCCCTTTCTGGATCAGGATGTACTTCGCACAGTCACATCTGCCCTCGTCCTCTCACTAGACTATTGTAATGCTCTCTACTGTAATGGAGCTCCCCTTGAAGAGCATCTGGAGGCTCCAGCTGGTGCAGAATGCGGCTGCGTGGGTGGTTTTGGGGGCTTCTCAGAGCTCCCATGTTACACCACTCTTGCGCGAGCTGCATTGGCTTTCAGTGGCCTTCCAGGTGCGATTCAAGGTGTTAGTGGTCATCTTTAAAGCGCTCCATGGCTTGGGACCTGGGTATTTGCGGGACTGCCTACTGCCACCATCAGCCTCCCATCGGCCAGTGCACTCCCACAGGGCGGGCCTCCTTGGGGTGCCGTCAGCAGGGTGATGCCGGCTGGCGGCCCCAAGGGTGCAGGCCTTCTCTGTGGGAGCACCCGCCCTCTGGAATGAACTACCCCAGAGATGAGGACTATCCCTGACCTACAAACCTTCCGGTGCGTGCTGAAGACCCATCTTTTCCATCAAGCTGGTCTGGCCTAGAGTTACTTGTAGGGCTTTTAATTGATTTTAAGGGTTTTTAGCTTTTTAAATTTTCCTGATTAGTTTTTATCTTTATTTAGCCATTAATTTAATCCTTTTTAATTCTATTTTAAAAATTGTATTTATAACTGTGCTTTTTTACTTGGCTGTACACCGCCCTAAGTCCCGTCGGGAGAGGGGGCAGTATATAAAATAAACAAATAAATAAATAAATAAAATAAATTAGGGGACTCGAGGCTAAAACATACAACAAACAGGAACTGGGACTTGGCTAGTCTAGTAAAGAGAAGAACCAGGGGAGACATGATAGTGGTCTTCCAATATTTGAGGGGCTGCCATCGGGAGGAAGGGGTCAATCTATTTTCTAAAGTTCCTGTAGGCCAGACAAGGAATAATGGATGGAAACTGAACAAAAAGAGATTTAACCTGGAAATAAGGAGAAACTTTCTGACAGTGAGAACAGTCAGCTAATGGAACAGCTTGCCCTTGGAAGTTGTGGGAGCGCCATCACTTGAGACTTTCAAGAAGAGACTGGAATGCCATTTGTCAGAAATGGTGTAGGGTCTCCCGCTTGGTGGGGAGTTGGACTAGATGACCTACAAGGTCCCTCCCAACTCTTATGATCTGTTAACCACTAGCCATCCTTTCAAAGATATTTCTTTCTCTAAACAGAGAAACAGAATGACCATGGACAGATTGCGTTTTGTTTTGTTTTAAAACTAATGAAGAAAATATCATTTTATTAAGCAAGACAAATATAGATTCCTTTCATTTAATAAAGAGCATATTTAATGACATTTGTAGTTGATCTGCCATTCTTTAAGAATACTCTTAAGAGTCTCACTTCTTTTTTCCTTGGCTTTAAGTAACACGTAGCTGACTATTCTGGAATACTAGTTTCCCTGGATAAACCAACACATTCTCTACAATTTGTCTTTGTGCTTTATGAATATTAAGAGCAACACATGACTGTAGGGGAACTGTGCCACTGAAGTGGGACAACTCACCTTCTTATAAACAGACATATCTGTATTTCTTGGAATCATGACAATGTCATTTTTGAACACACCAATGTTTATTTTTGCTATGATGAAATTCTTGTGGAGTTCTTCCATGAACATCCATGTTCCACTGCAAAGCCTTGAAAGATTAAAAGATCTTTAGTTCCAATTTATGAGGTGGCAATATAAAGAGTTAAATTGAATCAAGGAAATCTGTTGGATAATGAGTAGCATTTAATCCTTTACTGACAATATTGAAGCAACAATATTATTTCATCATTCCAAGGGAAGTGTCTAATGCATGTAGAATTGATTTATTTTTCATCATTTCATGCAAGAGAACCAAGATAGAGCATTTTTAGAATAGTTCGGCAGGATTATCAAATGTTGGGGAGATGAACCTTCCCACTCCTAAGGCAGTGCTTTAACTCACTTGGTTATTTAATGGCTGCATCAGGAAGAGCAGGATAGGACTCATTAAGTGAAACTGTCGCACTTAGCAGTCATTACAACATGCAACTGTAATTGGTAAGCTCCATTACAGTCATAGATTGAGGACTACCTGTATTTGTTTTAAAGCTAGTAGGAATCACTGAATTATATCATTAAAAAAGCAGATATGCATAGAGCTGCTAGCCATCCTGTGATTGTGTTTGCCGGTGCAGAACAAATACTAGGTGGGCTTCAGCTATGACTAAATTCTCTACTACTCTGGCTTCCTGAGGCTGTAATATCCTTGGCCCTGGATTCATCTGCCTTACTTTCATATAATATGGGGGCCACAATGTTAGAGAGTTGATTTAAATTTATTGATTTCTATGAATATTAATATATTTGTGATCTACAGGCAATGGTATATATTTGTGATCTACAGGCAATGGTGGTGAGGCTTTTTTCCAATATGTAATCTATCTATATGCAGACCAGGTTATATATAAGACCAGGTTATTTGCAGGACCGCGTTCTGCCGGTAATCTCCCACCGACCTGTGCGTTCCCACAGGGAGGGCTTTCTTCGGGTACCGTCAGCTTATATGTGTCGTCTGGCGGCCCCTAGGAGTAGGGCCTTCTCTGTGGGGGCCCTCGCCCTCTGGAATGGTCTGCCTCCAGAAATACGCACTAATATGGATCTGAGAGCTTTCAGACGTGCATTAAAAACTTGGCTCTTTGAGCAGGCCGGCCTAGGCTGACATGGGATTTTTAATTAGTATTTGCATTTTAATCGGGTTTTAAAATTTGGGTTTTAATTAACTTATTGGGGGAGGGTATAATTTTAGACAGCCTAAATTATTTAATTTATTTTTAACTTTTGTATATTGTAATGGGGTCTTTGGTTGCCCTGAGTCCTTCGGGAGAAGGGCGGTATATAAATAACAAAAGAAAGAAAGAAAGAAAGAAAGAAAGAAAGAAAGAAAGAAAGAAAGAAAGAAAGAAAGAAAGAAAGAAAGAAAGAAAGAAAGAAAGAAAGAAAGAAAGAAAGAAAGAAAGAAAGAAAGAAAGAAAGAAAGAAAAGCACATGAGACTGTATGGAAACAAAATCATTCCATACACAGTATATGTTACATCACAAAAAGAAAAAATGTTGATAAATCATGCCAACTTAATCTTTTAAAACTCCCCATTTGTACTTTTAACCTGTAAAATGTTCCTTTGGGCTATTTTGATAAATGTAATCATAGTGTGCTTCAAAAGAGACATGATTTTTAGTTCAGGTCAAACAAGCACAACAAACAAAGATTGTTCAGAAGCTAAACGAATAGAATTTGATTGCCAGAACCAATTAGGTAAGAACTATGAAGGAATAAGCCAATACTTCTGTCTTTCTGGATAGTCCATGAAAACAGTAGGAAAAGAGCCCGGTTAATTGTTCACCAATGCATGTGAGAGGCACCCCTTGTATTGTGATAATTGGGCTCTTGGTTACCTAGTATTCAGTCAGCAGAACAGAGAACTGTGTTAATAGAAAACTTGAGTCATAAAAGGAGAGTTAAATTCAAAGCTTAAGTCATGAAAGACAGGACATTTTGACATGAGAACTGACATGTGTCTTTCTGAGTTTAACTGATCTTTTTAAAAAGCAAAAAGAGAGCTTAATTTGGCCATTGCTTTTGTGGAGCCATTTTATGATCATTTTGACTTTGGTCTTAATCTTACTATCATGAAGCTTGTATTTTCTTTTATTCCTTTTACTCATCCAACCACCGGGTTCATTTCCTATTCTGCATCATCTGTTTTTTTTTTCCCAATTCCAGATACATTGGTCGTTTTAAACACATCACAAAAAAGACTAAAAGAGCAATTTCAAGGAATGTTTAAAACATCTGAAGGCTGGATCCCAACTGCTGCCTAAATTACCACCTACACCACTGATCAGAGGTCCTGTTCGCAGAGCATAGTCCTACTTATTCAAGCAGCAGCCTAATCCTCAAGATTGCTGACCAAGACAAGGGGATCCGTGAAAAGACAGACCTGATCCCTAAGTTCGCTGGGTGATTATCTGAAGTGACAAGAGAAGAGTAGCCTTCTGCCAAAAAGACGTTCACCTACATTTTTCAGCCTAATACATCCTCACTTTATATACCCCCAGTAGCCACCCCCAAACCTAATCTTCTCCTCTTTCTGCCCTACATCCCAATTATTCTCTTCCTGCCCTAATATTTTTCCCTCAATATAACTCTGTTTAATTGATAAGCTGATCTTAACTAATTAATTAATTCTACAATTATTTATCTTTAATAAATAATTGTATTAAATAGATTATTACAGATTATTAGTGACTAATGGTTATTATTTAGGCTAATTAATTGTTTTGAATATTAGTATGATCAGAATGTTTGGTGTAAATTAGTGATTAGTGCAATTAGTTGATTAGTGTATTTAGTGATAGTATAATTAATTATTAGAGTGATTATTGATAATTGACTAGTGTGTTTAGTATAATTGACTGTTTGGTGTGATATTACTTTATTATTATCTTCTTCAATTGACAACCCAATCAACAAACCATCTCAATAAACCCACCATGCCAGGAAAACAATCCAACTTCAAACCACAACCTAAAAAGAAAGAAATCCCTACTAAAGAACTACAAGACTCTTGCTCTTGCCTTATATGCAAGGAATCTTTGTCTGCCCACTGTGCAGACCCAAACTAGAAAAATACATTACCCTGTTTGAAAGAGTTGATATCATAGATACACGTATAACTTCCCTTGACACCACTGTAGTATCCCTGGACACTATACAAACTAGATTGACAAACCTTGACATAAAAAAGACAACACAAAAAAAAACAAACACTAAACATCTACAAACCATACTTCTACCCAACAACTGCAACCAAAACCCAATCCACAAAAAACCACAAATCCTTCAAATATCGATATCCCCATCCTCATTAAAGAAGCTGTTGAGCATGAACAGAAATGACCAAGTGCCATCTTATTTGATCTAGAGGTCAATGACAATGATGACATCACTAACATTTGAAACATCATCAGGAAATATCAAGCATCAACCATCTCCCCTGATGAAATACTTGATATTTCCCATGTCGGTCCTGAGCTCAAAAATATAGACGGCTTGATGTCCCCATGCCTCTGCAGGGTCGTTTGCAAAAATGAATCAAGCAAATGCAAATTTATCTTCTCAATAAATTCACTAGCAAAGAGCAACAACAACTACAATAACCTTCATTTTGTCCTTAAATACCTCAAACCGCTTCTTACTTTGCTATCGAGCCCCTGACTGATATAACTCATGCAAACAAGCTAACTTCACTACTGACGTGGGATGCCTCTCTTATTTTCCTTGGTGACCTCAACTTACCTCTTATAAATTGGACACTAAATGAATGTACATCTGAACCCATTCATTCAACCCTATACAATGCCATTACCACTCTGGGACTAGATCAATTAGTATATAACGACACCAGACTAAACAACTGTGTCGACCTCATCTTCTGCAACAGCTCAAACTCAATTTATGGCCTACAAATACAGGAACCATTTTCAAACAGTGACCATAGCATGATTGATTTTTGTCTAAATTTACACCCACTAAAAGAGGATCATAATGATGGATCTCCAAAATACAATTTTAAAAAGCCAATTATGAACTCACAGCTGATGACTTATCATCTCTTGATTGACACATTCTGTTCTACAACTGTAACACTACTGAAAAACATTATAATGCCTTCTTGCTTGAACCTGAAAGAGTCATTAAACTATATGTTCCATTAATAATCCCACTAAACAAACAAAAAAATTACCCAAATTAATAAGAAAACTTCAATCTAAAAAAAATCCTTATGGCGTAAAAACAAAACTAAATATGTAATTAACTTTAAAAACTGATACAACCTTATGCCGACAGATAAAGGTAGAATGCATCTGTCACCACTGCAAGCAAGAGGAAAATCCTCTATGCACAAAATCCACCCTTGCCTTCTATAACTTTGTAAACACCAAACTTAAAGACTCAAAAACCATCCCACCTCTAAAAGGTCCTAATGGGAAAGACTATAGCGATGAAGCTGTTAAGGCAAACCTCTTCAACATGTTCTTCAGTTCAGCCTTTGTTAACAGTAATGGCTCATGCCCCTCATTTCCTAATTGTACAACAACTAACTGCAACGATCTACAAATTGACTTTACTGAAGATAACGTAGAAAATGCACTATGCCACCTGAAACCATCCTTATCTATTGGCCCTGATGGGTTATGTGCATTCTTCTTAAAAAAGCTCTCTACTACTATAGCAGAACCACTGAGCATAATATATGAGTTATCATTCAGAACCAGCTCTTTACCAAACCTATGGTCTTTAGCAACGGTCATCCCTATTTTAAAAAAAGGTGACCCTTTCTTGATTGAAAACTACAAACCAATCTCATTGTGTTGTGTCATGTGCAAAGTTATGGAATCAATTATTAATCAATGCATTACCTTCCACTTAGAGTCTAACAACTTACTCTCTTTTGGTTTCAGAAAAAAAATGTCCTGCAATTTGCAACTTCTACACTGCAAAAACATATGGACTATACTTCTTGACCAGAGTAAAGCAATAGATGTAATTTACATTGACTTCTGAAAAGCATTTGACTCAGTGGTATATGACCAACTACTATTAAAATTAAATTCTTACGGCATTTCTGGATCCCTTCACAAGTGGAATACTGCAGGGGTGGTATTCAAATTTTTTAACAACAGGTTCTGTGGGCGTGGCTTAGTTGGTGGACATGGCTTGGTGGTCATGTGACTGGGTGGACATGGCTTGGTGGCTGGCGTGGCCAACTCAACATCACTCACATTGAGGCACGCATCTTCTCGCCTGGCCTCTCATGACTGTGGGGATGCTGCAACAGTCATAAGTGTGAAAAATGTTCATAAATCACTTTTTGCAATGGTCACTCCACACAAGCAAAGTACTAGGAAAGAAGGGGAAAAAAAAACTCCAGAGAGGTTCCAGAGACAGGAAGTCTAGTCCTGCCAAGAATGTAATAAAGGTTAATGGAGAGGCAGTTTCTGTAAGCAATACTAGAATGTTTCCTTCCTACTTTCCTTACAGGATTAGGCCAGTAATTTCTTCTAACAACTGGTTAGAAGTCAAGGACCTTGGAGTTCTCATATCAAAGGATCTAACGCCAAAGCTCATTGCAACAGTATTTCCAAAAAGGCTTTAAGAGTTGTAAATTTAATTTTACGAAGCTTCTCCTCTGGTAATACTGTTTTGCTAACTAGGACATTCAAAACCTTTGCTTGACCAATATTTGAATTCAGCTCTGCTGTCTGGAATCCACATTGCATATCTGACATAAATACAATTGAGCGAGTCCAGAAGTATTTTACCAGAAGAGTACTACATTCCTCTGTTCACAACAGAATACCCTACAGCACCAGACTTGAGATTCTTGGCTTAGACAACCTTGAACTATGCCGACTAAGATTAAACTTAAGCATAGTACATAAAATCATATGTTACAACATCTTACCAGTTAATGAATATTTCAGCTTTAACAACAACAATTAGAGTGCACAACAGATATAAACTAAATGTAAACCACTCCAAACTCGATTGCAGGAAGTATAATTTCAGCAACAGAGTGATCAATGTCTGGAATTCACTACCTGATTCTGTTGTCACCTGCTCAAACCCCCACTCCTTTACCCTCAAACTAACCTCTGTTGACCTCACCCCATTCCTAAGAGGTCTGTAAGGGGCGTGCATAAGCACACAATTGTGCCTACCGTCCCTATCCTATTGTCCCCAATTATTAGTTCCTATTTCTTGTATTTAAACTTATGTTTATTCTTGTTTCTGTTATATTGTAAGCTTTTGACAAATAAATAAATAAATAAATAAAACAAACCTGCCTCAGCTTCATTACTTAGTTTTTAAAAAATAACTATTAACTTAAAAAAAATAAAGCCTTCAACTGTACTGAATTCAGGTATGATATATTATTTTACACCTTGATGAACTTTATTACAAGGAGAAAAGCAATTTTTATTGTTTTTCTTGTAAAAAATTCAGGAATCATTTTATTTCAGCTATAAATTTTAAGAAATTGTTTTGGTCAGAAAATAATGTTTTGAGGCTTTCGGGTTCTAGATCAAAATGTTTATTTGGCACAAATATTTTATTATTTTATTTATTATTCTATTTTATTTATTATTCTATTTTATTTATTATTCTATTTTATTTATTATTCTATTTTATTCAATTTCTATAGCTGATCAACTTAATCAATGATACAGAATAGCTTACACTCTCGATATTGCTGGACAACTTGTTAGTTTAACTGCCTAAAATTTTATTTATCTCTGTTTTTATTTGACTTTATTTTTGATTATGTCAACAATAGTATATAGATCAAAATAAAAAAGCAATTGTATCTATGTAATATTATTTGGGTTGTACAAATCATTTTGATGTTTGGACTGGATTTGGCATTTTTTGTCCCTCTATCAAGTTCTTCCCATGGACCTGGGATGGCAGGTGTTGTTGCTTAGTTAGATTAAATATATTGTCTCATGATGTAAGCTTTTCCCAGTAAAGCTACCTTTTGCAATTGACTGATGGTGATTTTCTTAATGCTGACGATGTTCAAGAGTACTCCACAAGTTTTGGATTACCTAAACAGTAGCTATTATTATTAGTACTATCTTTAATTTCCATTGCCACAGTTATTCTACTTCCATTTGCAGGTCTTTGTATTTTATGATTTTTCTCCAATTCTTCCTCTTCTATTCTGCTGTCTCTAGGTATTGCAATGTCCACTAACCAAGATTGTTTTCTTTTTTCTTTTGTCTTTCTTATTTTCATTTAAGTCAGGCGTGATATGTGGCAGGCGCCTGCTTGCCTGTTTGAATTCTTCAGTCCCAAACTTCAATTTCTTCATTTTCTATTACTTTCTCTTTTGTGTACCACCAGTTCTTGTTTGTAGATAAATGGTACTTCTTTCAGATCTCCCAAAACACCATTGTTGCTACTTTGTCTTGCCATTCTTTGTAGTCAGTCTGTACAGTCTTTGGAAGCAGCTAACCAGATGGTCCACTATTTTTTCAACTTCTTTGCAGAGTCACATATGCTATTTGTTACTGTCTTCTCAATTCTGGTTTTGTATGCTTTTGTTCTTAAGACTTGATCTTGTACAGCCAAAATTAATCCCTCTTGTCTCTTCAATTGTCTTGCTCTTAGCTATTTACAGTTCTTGTTCATATCTGCTTTGCCTATTTTTATATGTATTGGCCATATAATACTTTGCCTTAACATGTCTCTTTTCTATTCTTCATTAGTCTTTCCAATGGACTATGTAAAGAGATGTTAAGGACAATGTCTGGGTGAGCAATGCCATTTTAGCAGAGATAGTGAAGTCTGCCATTAAAAAACCAAATAAGTTTAAAACAACAACAGTACCTTTTGTTTCCTTGACTGTTCCTTGTTTTCTTCCTTTGTCACAAATCATCTTCTCTGCCAATTTAGAATTGTTGTGAATGATCATTGAGGGAAAAAGATAAGCAGGTCAAGATATGAAGCAAACTTGACTTTGCAATTGTGATTAGCATTACTGGTAAGATAGGACGATATTTCAATACAATAAGTTTTTGGTATCTCATGAATAGACAAAAGTGGCTGCTTTCTACTTTTAAGTCTCTGAATGCAGTACAATAATAGATACTTTTCATGATAAATAAACCTTTTACCTTGAGTCCAAATCGTATTTGTTTTAATTGTTATTTAGAGCAAAAGAGACTATTTATTAAATTAGGGAGCAAATCAAACACATATCTATGTATGTGATTTTTCCTTTTGCTTTATTGCAATACGTATGTTTAGTTGCTGTGCCATAACTGTCTGGTTTGGTACAGCAATCAAATAGGGCAAATACAGACTTCAATGGATAGTTAGGACTGCAGAAAAAAACCCAATTACAACCAGTTTGCCTTTTATTGAGAATGTATATACTACACAAGCTAGAAAGAGGGCTGAGAAAATATCTACAGATCCCCTTACATCCTGGACATAAATTGTTTCAACTCTTCCCCTTAGGATTCTGCTATAGGACATTGAATCCCAAAACAAAGACACAAAGGCAGTTCTTTTCCCACATGCCATCATTCTGCTGAAAGCCACAATTGTCAGCCCTGAAGCTGACACGACCAGAGTCATTTTGAGGCTTCAGTGTTGCCACACTGGAGCTGAGGGATAGGGAGGTGGGAATTGAGATAGTTGGGGTTTTGTAGCCAAAACAAAATACTTTCTTCTGAGAATGAAGGACATTTCCACAAATGTCTGGATAGAGGAGTTACCAGGCAACTGGATGACACTCTGATTGGATCATGTGACTGTTTGGAACAGGAGGGAAACCTTTACTTTTAATTAGATGAAAACAGAGTGAACATTCAGAGTCAGTTTTCACCACATTGTGCCAGTATGATATGTCCAATAAAACTATTCTGCCTCAGAGTTCTGTTTGCTATGGGTATATTACTTGGAGCCCTGACAACAGTTCAATTTATATCTAAAGATATTTGTTCATGTAATATGGCTGTATCACTATTATCCTTCTCATCTTTCCTATTACCTTTTCCTATTGGTATTTTATGATTTATCACTTTGTTGTTTGTATGTTATGATTTATGATTGCATCTTATAATTTAATCACTTTTTTGTATGTGCACTGAGAGCTTATACATTGGAAATAAACTCCTTGTGTGATCACTTGGCCAATAAAGAATATTCCAATTCCAATTCTAATATATTTATATTATATATTTTACCAGTGCTTTAATGACTATCTTTTGCCTTGCCTCACCTTTTCTCACCTCACTTTTCCTCAGTGACTTAATTGTGTGCTTTTAGCTTACTGTGTAAGAGGGATATTCAGAATATCCTGACAATTAAAGCTCAATTAATCTGTGAAGATTAATCCAAGGATGCATTTTACTTAAGATAAATTCCTTATTCTGAGTTGCATTAAGAACCATATCTTTAACATTCTTAGTAAAAAAAACAACAACAACCAGAAATAAGTAGGGACTAGAGAATTTACTTCTCCTGTATATCTCATGCTTATCTTTTACCTAACCTAAAATAACTGTGTTTTAGGGCCAAATACTCCATAATACAAATCAATTTAAACAAAGCAGTGTAACTATTATGAGCTAAAATCATCCAATATAAGATGTTGCATTAGAAGATATAAAGGTGGATGAAACAATACTTTTAAGAAACATCTAATGTTTATTGTAAAGATATAATCTCAGATCTCTGTAAGAGCGACTGCAAAAAAGATCCTATCTATCATATAACAATAACTAGATTTTCCTGAAAGCAAGTAAAATTATACAAAGATAATTAAGGAGAATGGGCATGGGTAATTTTACCAAGGATAACTATTTTATTATTATTTAAATCTTTAACTGTTTTTACATTTTTATTCTGTTATTGTTTTGTTTTCAGAGGCCTTTCCCCCTTTGAATCTATAGTCTTAAGTATTAAAATTGATAATTTTAACAGAGGTAGTGTTTTAATTTTATAGCATTCTATTAGCAACCATAGATTTTAGTTATCTTTTAGAAGTTTAATGATATTATTAAAATGGTGCTTGTTTGTATTTTATATTGGTTTGTGAAAAAAGTAAAGTCTAATTGTTCTTTGTGCTAGGCCTCCTTGCTTCAGAACTTTTGGGGACAAGCAACTCTTCAAATTCTGTTGTTTGAAACTGATACCAGTATTCCCCAGGCAGAAAAGCTTAAATCTTAAAGTTGCCATGATTGGAGATCTAGATATAACAAGGATTATAAAATACATACATTCTTTTCTACATAAGGTTTAAGATGCAAAATCAGCAAAACCTAAAACAATATTACAGTTTTCCTATCTCTAATAATAGCTATATGCCGCTACAGATACTACTGGTACTGATCTTAGAAATGTAAAAGATTAAATATGGTTGATCATTTTAACAATATTTTGGCATTTTTAAAGAATTCCAGAAGGAAGAAGAAATCCATCACAGGATGGATTGGTTACATCCTCTCTCCCCTGCCCTCCTTTTAAATATGTCAATATACAAAAGTAGTTACAGTGTAGTGTAGACAGCAGAAATGAATAGAATTCATAAACAATAATACACATTATTAGATAACCCCCAACTCCCTAGCCCCCAACCCCTAACCCTAAATAAATTGACATAGATCAGCACTTAAAAAAACCGCACAATAGGGCAACATTGGTCAATTGAACTCAACTGAGATCAACCAGTCAACATAGATCAAGTGATATCAACACAAGTCAACCAAAATTAACATAACCTGAGGCAAACTGAGATCAACATTAATTCACCTGAGGTCAACCAAGATCAATATTCATCAATAAATGTCAACATCAATTAGCAGTGGTCAACAAAGTTCTACAGTAGTCACTGAGATCAGTCTTGGTCAATAGTGGGCAAATGTTTATAAAAATCAACTGATGTCTTACAAAACATACTTAAAAAGAGAAGTTTCATGGCATTTCAATTCACAAGAAAAAGGTATATAGAAAAAATGATCAAATTTATTTTATCATATCAAATTATATAAAAATATACATAAATGGTGAGGAAAAGTAATTTTTTTAGACAAATGATGTCTTACTGCTGAATTATGTATTTCACAGCTTTATACAAGTATTAAATAGGCCTTCAGATGTCAAAATCAATATCTAGAAATGCATTAGCTTGTACATATCTTTGACTACAATGACACAAATTGTTTTCTACCTTTGGACTTAAAAATTCTCAATTACTGAGTCAATGACTCATAAATTAACAATATGACTTCATACATTTGGATAAAGATCTGAAACTGGTATAATAAGTGAAACACTATATATTAGTACATTTTTTAAATTTTCTGTTGTATTGTACTGTATTTTTGAAATCTTGCTGCTTAAACAGGAGTAAAGATACATTATGACATTTTTATAGTATAATAGCAAAGGCAATGTAGCCCAAGGCAATTTAACAGTAATTAAAGGAAATCATTTTGAAGAAACAAAAAATGTAAATTTATATGCAAACTAGGCCTAGAACTCTGACTTCTATTATGTTATAAATATAGACCCTCATTATTTTCAAGAATGTACCATTTCGATAATTTATTTTTCAGCTTACTTCTATTTTTATCACCCTGGTACTTTGAATTTCTTTCCTTGACAATGATATTATATAGCTTAAATTTAAAAAAAACTGTAAAAATATTTCCACTTTCATTGTTATGTTCCTTGGGATATGTTGTTGATTTAAAAGCTAAATAACATGTAAACATGTACCCTAATAATTAAATCTTAAAATCTATATTATCAAAATTCAGCTTTTAACCCATTATCGTGCCCAAAGTCAACAATAAATATTTTATGGTGTGGAACTAGAGGGTAGTATGACCAAAGCAGGACCAGAGCTAGCAAGCAAGGCTGTTTTGATAAGTAAAAAGCTCACGTTTAGTTCCATATAGTACTATTTCAAAACATTATGTATTGAATTATGATTTCATATGCACATCCTGCTTGTTCCTCCTGGAAGATAACCCAATATTCAACTCCTGAAGATAAAAATACCTCACTTCAACTCACAAAGAAGGCAACCTGTACCCACCTTTTGTTGCTTGCAATGTTTTCTGACTTCTAAATCGCTGCTATCCAGTCTGCTTGCTAAACATCATTTCACTGAAGGCAAATGCTTCATATCAGTGGTGCGATTCAACCAGTAACAACCGGTTCACTTTGTCACACACTTTGTGTGTGCACTCTGCGTTTCAAAAAGCCCATTTTCAGCTCTAATACTTACCTTCTACTGCAGCCCCTGTGAATAAAGCAAACTGCTTTGCCGCGCGAATCAGCTGTGCTCTAAAACAATGAAAATACAGGAAAGAGCAGTGGTGAGTGGGTGGGGCCAAATGCTCACCTGAACTACCGGTTCACCAGAACCCGCCTGAACCGGTAGACTCCCACTCCTGCTTCAAATCTGATTGGTTCTGGTGCACTTTGGTGGCAATATCTTCTCCCTTCCAGTCTTCTATGATTATTTAGTCTTGCAATGATGAACCACATCTGAAACATAAAATGTTTTAAACACTGCCAAGAAAAAATGCAAAAGAAATCTTGAGAGTAAGGGAATTATATTTGCAGGTGAAAAGAACATTTATTTATTTATTTGTTTAAGTAATTCATCTACTGCTTCAATCTTCACAAACACTAGAAAGTTAAGTGTTAAGAAATTGTAAGATACTACTTAAGTGTTTGTCTTAGTGTTAGCTTTACTGCTGTTATCTGTCACCACTGATTAGCAGGAAGACAAGAGTGTTAAATATTTATGCTTGATTACAGAAACATAGATTGTTCTCAGCAGTGTAGAACAGTCACCAAAAACAAGTAAAAATGGTGGATGTTCCGAGTTAGTATAGAATTATTTCCTTGGACAGTAATTTGCATCAATAGTTCATTAAAGGAAGAACAGTGAGACTCTTCTTTTATCTGTGTGGGAAACAAGGAAATGCTGTGAAGATGATAATATTTGGAGAACCAGCTGCAGCTGTGGTCTGATCAGCTGTTTGGCAGTGGGTGGAATGGCAGAAGTGCAGTAATGGAGAAGGCTTGGGTAATGCTTCAAAGGCCTTGTAATGCAATTCTGCAAGTAGATACAGCTTCAGGGGATCAGACAATAGCTGCAGAAGATCACTGGATAGTGGCAATTTTCTTTTTGGGATTGGTGGTACAATTATTCTAGTTGGGATGACTTGGCAGACTAGCAAAAGAGAGGCAAGCTATTGGTGATAGGGTTGGGTCAGTTTGAATCCTGTGACTACTGTTCAGTTCCCTGTGCTATGCTGGCAGCCATTTTGCCTCCATCATGCCATAAAGCCTCAGGGCTTGGAAGAGACAGTTTGGCTCCTTCGGTGCTGGAGATGTTTGGAGATGTGTATAGTAGACCTCCAATACACATGGACTCCAGTTACACACTTGTCCATAATAGTTCAAAATTGTCTGATATTGCTTTGGATGCAGTTTATATCTCCAGCCCCTGTTCTTTTTCTCCTTCAGGAATTTTGAAGGAACCTGCAGTCTGTTTACTGTTGAAACTGGTTCATAATTATTCTGAATTTTTAAAAGAAATTTGAAGTGGGGAATACAATACAAACATGAAACAATATTGACCTGGTAAAACTCATGTCTGTCTCTCTGTCTGTCTGTCTGTTTGTCTGTCTGTCTGTCTCTCTGTGTGTATTTCTCTGTCTCTCTGTTTCTGTCTCTCTCTCACTCTCTCTCTCTCTCTCACTATATGTATGTGTGTGTCATCACAACATAAGGCAATTGAAGCAATTTCTGAATGTATTGTGAAATATCCAATGCCTTTAACATCATATATAGTTAATGAGAATTCTGAAGAAATAGAAGCTAATGCATTGAAAGCATTTATAGTAGAAACAACACAAGATTCAGATGCCACAGGGCCAAGCCCAAAACTTTGATGAAGATGAGATGATGAATGATATTTTAATTTAATCTGATATTGCTGTTTGATTAATGCAGGTGCCACAAAATTTGAAAGTTAATCTAATTGAGAAGAAGTGAACCTCTTCAAATTAATAATTAAAAAAGGAATATTTCTCTAGAGGTCAACAAGGAGAAAACAGCCAAGGATACAGTCAATATCAGAGAATTTCATGGTTTTATACACATATTTGTATAAACAATATAAGAGAGTTGGAAATTTGGATAGTTTATTCCAAATCCAAACATGATTTGGGTTTTGTTGCACACTGCAGATAATGAGAACTAAAGTTGGAACATCCAACTTATAACTGGCTTTAAAACATGGTAATTAAATTAAATTACCAGAAATTTCAGGAAATTAAACCCCAAAACCCTGAAAATGAGATATCTCACTTGCTTTGAACAATGGAAAACTTTGGCAGTGGGACTTAACCTCCAGAAACTATTGATAAAAATGCATCAAGTGGAACTGAAAAAAAAAGAGGAAAAAAATGGAGAACATTTTCACATAGTCTTTTGGATATAAATAAAAGCTTTCCTTTCTGTGGACTTGGAGAAGACATATCCTCAGCAAACAAAATATATTTTGGGGGGGATGGGGATAGAATTACTTTCATATCATGAACCAATTTTTAAGAAATTTTATAAAATTGAAATATGTTATTTTTTTTTGAAGGGAGATCAATTTAATTCTTATCTCCAAATATCCAAAATTAATTAATCCATATTCTGAAAAATTATACTTAAGAAAAAAATAATATACTAATAGAGGAGAATATTTATAGCTCAAGGTTGAACTGTGGGGGTCCTCTCTGAACTTGGTGGTTTTTTTGCAGATATTTTATTAGCAAATTAGGGAACATCATCAATGTCAGAAGGCTGGATTTTGAAAAAAGCAAAATACTTCAGAGAGCACTCTCTATGTTTCACACACAAATCAAATGTGTGATTGGATATGTCCAGGGGTAGGCTTCAAAAAATTCAGCTACTGGTGCTCTGCCCGGTTGCTGGGTGGGCGTGGCCATGGTGGGTGTGGCCTAGTTGGCTTTCTGAACCATGGCAGGAGGTTGTTTTCATCCTCCCCAGGCTCTGAAGGCTTTCCTTGAGCCTCCTGGAGGGCGAAAATAGCCTCCCCGGGCTCCAGAGGCCCTCTGAAGGCTGGAAACAACCCCATTTCTGGCCTTCTGGAACTTCTAGGAGGCCTGTTTTTTTGCCCTCCCCAAGCCTCCATGCGGGCCCTGCATTTACCTGGGATCCAAAATGGGCCACATGATGTCTCCTGGGAGGGGCAGGGCAGGGTGGGTGGGGCCAGCCAGTCATTGCAACTACCAGTTCAGTGAACATTCAGCTCACCTGAACCAACACGAACCAGTAGCAGCCCATCTCTGAATATGATACTGAAGACTGCAAAGTTGAAGCAAAGTAATCATTCTTGTGTTTTTCCCCCTCTGAGAAGTGTTTTTGAAATCAGTGAATCATCATCATCATCATCATCATCTATATACAGTCTAGCTCTTAGCAACTCTTGGAAGTTTACAAATTGTTAAAAAAAATAAAAATCTTCTTCCCCCTCCCCCACCCCCCACCTCTCTTTTGGCAGTGATGACAAAAATAGATGGAAACAAAGAAAAAGGAAGCTTCAGGTATCCTCCTCAAAGGCATGAGTCAAGATCCAGGTCTCCTGGTCCCTCAAAACACCAGCAAGATTGGAGGGTCATTCATATCTTGGGGAAATATATCTCCTAAAGGCAGGTGATACAACAGAGAAAATATGCTTCCAGTGTTCCAATAGTGACATACTAGGCATAAATCTGTCTCATAGGTCAAGAATGTGATAACGCTGCAAAGCTGTTCAGGGTGAGGTTCAGGCAAATATAAAAGAAAATAATCCTTAAATGTTTGTCTAAGCCTTGTGCAAATGATGCTCTGAACCTTTGTAGAGTTTATTCTTTTGCGGTTCTTATATGCAACATTTTCTGGAATTTCGGAGAAAAAATAATCCATTCATTTCAGGATCATTTCATTACAAAGTATAGGTCTAAAAGTGAAAAGACTTTCTTGGACAAGATAGAGTACTCATTATGAAATTGTGTATGTAGTAAAGACAAATTTTGCTGAGGCCTGTGAAGAAGTCAAGGACTGTTAAAAGGTTCTAGGTGGGGAGGCTGGCAGCAAAGTGGCATGCTGCAATGCTTATCCAGTGGTGGGATCCAGCCAGTTTACACCACTTCAGGAGAACTGGTTGTTCTGAGAACTTTCTGAGCAGTTTGGTGAACTGGTTGTTGGAAGAAATCATTAGGGCAGAGATCCGGTTGTTAAATTATTTGAATGCCACCACTGGGGTTATCCCATGTCAATCAGGGCTCCTTGTTCTTTCTGAGGTGGCACAGTGGTTAAATTGCAGTATTGTGGGCTAGCTCTGCATACTCTCAGGAATTCAATCCTGACCGGCTCAAGGTTGACCCAGCCTTTCACCTTTCCAAGGTCAATAAAATGAGGACCTGGATTATTGGGAAGTTCTGTAAAGCACTATGAAGTAGTATATAAATCTAAATGATATTGTTATTCTTGGCTGTCCAGTCTGAAAACAGACAGCTGGATTAGATGGATCAAGGGTCTGATCCAGCAGTGCACTGTTTATGTTCTTTCATCAGCAATGATATATATTAAAATAATTTTATAGCATAAAGGAATTTCAGATTTATAAACTAAACTTGTATCGCCATGGAATTGAAGTCCACACATCATAAAGTCACCAAGATTGAGCAACACTGATACACATTTCCAGGAACCAATCCTTGATTATATATGTTAGGATCATGCGAATAAGACTCAGGAAGCCAGTGTAGTAACCAGTCATCTTTATTTCTATCTAGGACTGCTCACTGAAGAAACCGCGGCATCCCTTTTACAGTTGGGCTGCTCATGGCTGTGTCCATGTGTCTAGTCAATTTTCCCACCGCCGCGGATTGACCAATCACAGGTGAGTATGATAATACATAACACCCATCCCCACCTGGTCCAGTCCAACCAATCCGGCCTCGCCTATTGTACATAATCACGTAGGTAGGTGGGGCTTTTATGGTTGTGACTGGACTTGCACAGCTCAGTCGTGGTTTGGTCTCTGGACTGTTTGGACGGGTCCGTTGTTCCTCCCATCCTTCTTCTTGGAACCGCCTGGAAGGTTGAGTCGGCCAGGCCGCTCCCACCAGGAAGCGCTTTCCCGCTATCGTCCTGGACCACCTCCTATCTCCCCCTGCTGCCTTCTTCTCTAGTCTCAGGTACATGCTTGCATTTTCCGACCAGGGCTATACTTATTAGTGACGGTTGTGTGTTTTTGTTAGTCAGGTTTTGTTCTGTTGTTTTTCTTGTTGGTGGAGGGTCTCCCTTTCCTCTCTACTTGTTTTTTGTCTTCCTCTTTCCTGGTTGTGTTTGAGGGGTCTCCCCCCTTTTCCATGTGTCAGTTTGTGTTACCCCTCGTAACTCTAGATCTGAGCTGGTCTATGTGTCTCTTCCAGCTCCTACCGTCCATGGTGTCTACCCTGTAGGAATGGGGTCTGGTTATTTGGGTAACTGTCGCTGGTATCCACTATGGTTCCCCTATGAGGTTTTTTGTGTATACTGTGTCCCCTGTTTGGAATGTGCAGCATTTACTTGAGGAGTCTACTGGTTTTCCAGGGTTATATGTGGGGTGTAGTCTGTCTAGGAAACTGTCTAGTTTCCTCCCCATTAGTAATTCGGCTGGGCTTTTATTCGTTGTGGCACTGAGTATTATGTGCTGTATGCTTATTTTTTCTTGTGTGTCCCCGGGCCCTAGCTTTTGTAATGTTTCCTTAGTGTAACGTACCATGCGTTCTGTCCATCCGTTCGTCAACGGGTGTCCCGGTGCTGTTAGTGCATGTCTTATCCCATGTTGTGCTAAAAATCCCTCGAATTGTATCGCCAGTGAATTGTGGCCCGTTGTTGGATACAATTAAATGCCGGCAACCCATATGTTGCAAAAAGTTTCCTGAGCTATCTAATGACGGCTTCTGTCATGGTGGAGTGCATGATGCTTACTTCTAGCCATTACTTACCTCTAGCCAGTAAGCATCTATGACTATTAGGAATATGTGTCCTTTGGTTGGCCCCGCGAAATTAATGTGCAATCTTGACCATGGTCCCCTTGGTGTTTCCCATGCGTGTTTTGGTGCTGTGGGGGATGTTGGTCTAGATTCCCCTATCTCTTTGTCCATCCCTGACCACCACACATAACTCCTTGCCAGTGATTTCATCTTTAGAATACCCAGGTGTTCTTCATGTAACATTTCTAGTATGCTTTCCCTTAAAACATCCAGTATTACCACCCGGTCCCCCCATAATATGCACCCTTTTAACATGAACAGTTCTGTTTGTCTGTTCTGGAACAATTTGATGTTCTCGTCACTCTCAGTCTCTGGCCATCCTTTTCTTACCCAATTTAAAATTTGTGCCAGGGTTTTGTCTCTAATCATTTCCCTTGCAATGTCGGCTGCTGTTATGGGTAGGTTTTCTAATGTCTCTATTTGGAGGTCAATGTGGTTGGTGCTGGTTCTTCTTCTATGTCAGGTAGGGGGCAACGGCTAAGCTTATCAGCATGATTTATGTTCTTTTCGGGTCGGTATGTTAATTTGTAGTTGTAGGCAGCCAAGAATTCCAACCACCTCATCATCTGGGGTGACAGTATATTTGGTGTAGCTTTATTTCCTGCAATAATGCTCAGGAGTGGCTTGTGCTCTGTGACTAGGTGAAATTCCTGCCATAAATATATTCGTGGAAATGTTTGATCCCAGTGACAGCGGCCAACACCTCTTTGTCTAGTTGGCTATAGTTCTGTTCTGGCTTTGACAGAGTTTTTGAATAGAATGCTATGGGTGCTTCTTTCCCATCTGGTAATATGGCTGAGGATAGCACCGATGCCAAAAGGTGACACATTGCAGGTTAGGGTTATTGGGAGTGTTTCATTATATTGTATTAGTACGCGATCTGATGTGATCAAGTTTTTTATTTCCTGGAATGCTGTTTCTTCCCATCGCCCCCAGGCCCATGTCGCTTTCTTGTCAAGCAACCTGTGAAGTGGTTCCGTGATAGTTGTTTTCTGTGGTAGGAATATATTATAAAAGTTAATGAGTCCTAAGAAAACTTGCAGATCAATTTTATTCATGGGTCTGGGGGCTTCCTTGATTGCTCTGATTTTTTTTCTGTCGGGTGAATTCCTTCACTGTCTATAAGGTATCCTAGGAATTCAACCTTGTTGGCGGCTAATTGTATCCTAGGAATTCAACCTTGTTGGCGGCTAATTAGCATTTTTCCTTTTTCACTCTTAGTCCCACCTCCTTGAATTTACTTAGGACTTCCCTTAGATGGTCCCACAATTGTTCTTTGTCCTTGGCTGATATGAGGACATCGTCAAAATAAGGCACCACCCCTTTTATCCCTTGCAATAGGCATTCCATTAAGCTCTGGAACACCTCTGGGGCGACGCTGATGCCAAATTGTAATATGTTGCATTTAAATGCCCCCCTGTGTGTTACGATTGTCTGAGCTTCCCCTGTTTTGGGGTCAATGTATAATTATTGGTAGGTTTGTGTGAGGTCTAGTTTTGCGAAGATTTCCCCCCCAAGGGAATGTAATAGATGCTGTACTATTGAGATAGGGTATGCACTTTGTTGGAGCGTGTTGCTTTATAGTCTCTGCAGATGCGGACAGACCCGTCTGGTTTAACTGGGATAACAATTGGGGTTTCCCACTTTTTGTGGTCAATTGGCTCTAGGATCCCTTGTGCAATGAGTTTATCTAATTGCTCATCGATTTTTGGTTTCAGTGTGAAAGGGACCTGCCTCGCCTTTAATCTTATAGGGGTTATGGTTGGGTTTAGGATAAAGGAAATTGGGGAGCCCCAGTACTTGCCCAGTTCTCCGTCGAACACATCTTGGAATTCTTCCATCAGGTTCTCTTCCCAATTTGTCTCAGTGATGCTGTTTATTTCTGTGATTTCGATGCCCAATGGTGCAAACCATTCAAGTCCCAATAGGCTTGGTCAATTTCGGTTGACAATGGTCCCCAACTGGTGTGTTTCATCTCTTCTGTTGTTTGCCTCTTTTCCTCTCCTGTTTCGGTTGTCTTGGTTCCAACGGCTCCCTGTTTGTTCTTTCCTCTCTCGGGGGGGGGAGTGTTCCATCTTTGTCTAGCGACGTAGATTTTTCTTGCTCGGCAGGCCCTAGCAATATGTCCGCACCATTCACAATGTTTGCAAATTGCATCTAGGAAACGGCACTCAGAACGTGGATGGTTCCCCTCACAACTGGCACAACGAAATTCTTTCCTTTTTCCATTTCAGTCCCTTCTGCTATGTTCTGAACAGAGTTGATTTACCCCTTCATCATTCTCTTCACCTTCTGATGTAGACTCAATATCCTCGTGGTGGGTTGTGGTAGTGTTTTTTGGGTTTTCCAGAGGCGCTTTATTCATTTTCTGCATAGTGAACACCAATTTCTGCATTGCTTCTGCTGCGGTGGCCTCTTCTATTGCTTCTTTGAGAGTAATTTTGGGTTTTGTTAATAATCAGCCTTGTAGTGTAAGATCTCTCAGTCCCAGAACCACTCGGTCTCTCATGGCCTCATCCATGTTTAGGAATTCGCATACTCTGGCGATGTTCCTCAGGGTTGCAATGAAATCGCCGATGCTCTCGTCTTCTTTCTGGTCACACCAATAAAATTCATGTTGTTTGATGAGGCAGGAGACGGTTGGTGTGTAGTGAGCCCTCATGGTCCGGCCATGCAATCGTTTTCACATAGGTGGGTGCCGCTAATGCTTTGGCCATTTTGAATATGGCAGGACTGCAATGTGTGAGCAAGACGACTCTCTTCCTGTGTTTGGAGATGTTGTTGAAGTCGCTTCCTTCGAGGAACATGAGAAATTGGTCAATGTATGATTCCCAGTCTTCAGTTGCTGGATCGAACGGTGCAGGTGGCATATTGTTTTTGGCCATCTCATCTCGATGGGTCACTGGTGTTCTTTGGTCACCAAGTGCTCACTGGTTCCCTTTGTCTCAAGATCCCACCTTCGTCACCAGTGTTAGATCACAGGAATGAGACTCAGGAAACCAGCATAGTAACCAGTCATCTATATTTCTATCTAGGACTGCTCCCCGAAGAAACCACAGCAGCCCTTTTACAGTCAGGCTGCTCGCGGCTGTGTCCAGTGACGGCTCTTCAATTTTCCCTTCACCGTGGATCAACCAATCACAGGTGAGTATGCTAATACATAGCAATATAGGTGTTTCCTTTTGTGGAAGAAAGATTAATATAAGGTAGTTCAATGATTTAACTGTGACAGAAGATTGATTCAATAATCAGACACCACTTCCACATTACTTCCAAGCACAGAATGAACAGAAAATATCATTTTGTGTTTTGTCCCAAGCAGCAAAATGTCTTAAGCAGGCTCTGTGCTCTTTGCTGTAGTGTAATGAATAATTATTTTTTTATAATATTATACAACAGAGGAAAAAAATATTTTCATAAATGTTATATATTTTAATCTTCATAGATTTCTTATTGTTAATAATTTCTTTGGGCATCTGTCAGATGCTTTCAGTCATAATACTCAGAACTTTCACTTCAAAGTAGAGCTCTGTTGTAATATAACTGCAATTAATGAAATTGAAGGAGACACAGAAACAAAACAAAGTAACCAGATTCTATGGCAGTGCCTTTTGAATTCATACATGTTTATTTTGAAAAATGTTAAGGATTTCCTGCATGATAGGACATTATTAAAAAGCTTTTATTTCCAGTATCATTCTTTTCTTCATCTTGGGCTTTTAAAGAATGAAATATATTCTCTTTGAAATTGTCAGGAATACTAAATAGTACAATTCAAAAATAATTAAATAAAGACTTATGTAGATCTAAAATGAAAAAAAAAATATTGGCTTTCTTGACAATGCCATTTTGGTTGGAGATGATTGCAATGTTTTGCTTAAAATAATGTTATCTGATATTACTTCATATTAAAAATATTAATAAACACTGTAGTTGTGCTTGGTTTAAAAGCATCTATATAACTTTAAAATATAAAAGTGAGTCCCCACCGCAGGGAGGCGGAGCCGTGTAGATGGTTCTGCCCCAGGTGCCTGATGGACCCTGAGCGGTTCCAGAGGGAGCTTGGGTCATTTCCCGAGACTCTGGCTCATAACTCGCCTGGAGACTTGGGATAGGTTTGCTGCCGAGGCTCTGGACCGGGTTGTGCCTTTGCGATCTCTGACCTGGCACAGATCCCATCCAGCTCCGTGGTTTATGGAGGAGCTAAGGGAGATGAAGTGCCAGAAAAGATGTCTGGAGAGTATTTGGAGGACTAGCCACGCCGAGTCCAACCGGACACAGGTGAAGTCCTATATTAGGACCTACCTTGTGGTGATAGAGGCGGCGAAGCGTTCGCATTTCTCCGCCCTTATTGCGTCGGCAGAAAATCGGCCTGCTGCTCTATTTAGAGTGACCCACTCCCTGCTTGAGCCGAGAGCGTTAGAGGACCTCTTGCAGGGCAGGGCAGAGGAGTTTTCCCGATTTCTGCACGACAAAATCGCTCAGATTCGGGGCGGGCTGGACTCCAATTGGGTGGTCCCGGGGGAGGTGTCCGGGGCAAGTCTTGAGACTATTATCTGGGAAGAGTTTGACCCTGTGACCGCTGAGGGTGTGGACAGGTTGCTGGGGGGGCTGAATACCACCACATGTTTGTTGGACCTGTGTCCCTCCTGGTTGGTTTCGACCACCAGGGAGGTGACACGAGGCTGGTTCCAGGGATTATCAACGCTTCATTGAGAGAGGGGTCGCTCCCTACTGCCCTGAAAATGGCGGTGGTGCGGCCCCTCCTCAAGAAGCCTGCCCTGGACCCGGCTGTTTTAAATAACTATCGTCCAGTCTCCAACCTTCCTTTTCTAGTGAAGGTTGTTGAGAGTGTGGTGGCGTGTCAGCTCCCTCAGTACCTGGAAGAAGCGACTTACCTCGATCCTTTCCAATCAGGCTTCAGGCCCGGGCATAGTACCGAAACAGCATTGGTCGCATTGGTTGATGATCTCTGGAGGGCCCGTGACAGGGGGTATTCCTCTGTCCTGATCCTGTTAGATCTCTTGGCGGCTTTTGATACTATCGACCATAGTATCTTATTGCAGCGGTTGGAGGGGTTGGGGGTTGGAGGAACTGTCCTGCGATGGTTCTCCTCCTTCCTCTCCAACCGCTCGCAATTTGTGTTGATGGGGGGGAGAGATCCACCCCTAGGCCCCTCATTTGTGGGGTGCCTCAGGGGTCGGTCCTCTCCCCTCTTTTGTTCAACATTTATGTGAAGCCGCTGGGGGAGATCATCTGTGGTTTTGGGGTGCAGTGTCATCTGTATGCGGATGATACTCAGCTTTACATCTCCACCCCAACAATGCTGTGGAGGCTATGTCCCGGTGCCTGGAGGCTGTGCGGATTTGGATGGGCGGGAACAGGCTCCAGCTCAACCCTTCCAAGACTGAGTGGCTGTGGTTTCCGGCGCCCCGATATAGTCAGCTGACTCCGTCGCTGGCTATTGGAGGAGAGATCTTACCCCCCACAGAGAGGGCTCACAATTTGGGAGTCCTCCTGGATGCATGGCTGTCTTTAGAAGAACATATTACGGCCGTCTCCAGGGGGGCTTTTTATCAGGTTCACCTGATTCACCAGTTGCGGCCCTTTCTGGATCGGAACGCCTTATGTACAGTCACTCATGCCCTTGTCACCTCTCACCTGGACTACTGTAACGCTCTCCACATGGGGCTCCCTGCGGGGAGCACCTGGAGACTCCAACTGGTATAAAATGCGGCCACGCGGGTGATTATGGGGGCGTCACGAAGCTCTCATGTGACGCCTCTCCTGCGCGAGCTGCATTGTCTGCCGGTGGTTTTCCGGGTTCGTTTTAAGGTTCTGGTTCTGACCTTTAAAGCAATCCATGGCATTGGACCAGGTTATCTGCAGGATCGCGTTCTGCCGGTAGTCTCCCACCGACCTGTGTGTTCCCACAGAGAGGGCCTTCTTCGGGTGCCGACAGCTTCTATGTGCCGCCTGGCGACTCCTAGAAGTAGGGCCTTCTCTGTAGGGGCCTCCGCCCTCTGGAATGGTCTGCCTCCGGAGTTATGCAACAATATGGATCTGAGAGCTTTCAGACGTGCATTAAAAACCTGGCTCTTCGAGCAGGCCGGCCTAGGCTGAAATGGGATTTTTAATGTAATTTAGTATTTGAGTTTTAAATTGGGATTTTAAAATTTGGGTTTTAATAATTTATTGTGGGAGGGTATAATTTTAGATAGCCTAAGATATTTAATTCTTTTTTAACTTTTATAATTGTAACAAAGTTTTATGGTTGGCTGTACACCACCCTGAGTCCTTCGGGAGAAGGGCGGTATATAAATATAATAAATAAATAAATAAATAAATAAATAAATAAATAAATAAATAAATAAATAAATAAATAAATAAATTCATTTTATTGACATGTTCCCCTTTGCTCAACCTAACCTAATTTTGCAAAAGATTCATACCTACCATGCATTTTTGACATGGAAATCAAGAGGACTAGCAGCAAATATTTCATCCTGCTCAGTTTGACTGAAATGAAAATACTTTAGGGAATAGATGGTAGAAGTTGGTGGCAGAAATGGTGAAATAAAGCTAATATTTTCGATCAAAATGAAGAATTCCACAAACTCAATTGAGTAATAAACAGGCTAAATGAAATCATAGCAGAAAGACTTAAATTCAATAACAATTCACAGACAAAGCCTTCTAGCTAAGCTCCATTCCCTAAGCAACAGAAGAGAAAGGTTAAGCTTCACTAAGACTGAAAAAAACAGCATCAGAATATGCAGCAATTTTTTACTTTTTCACAAAAAAAAAAAAAATCAAGGTTAAGAATCATACTTCTTTTGGTCTATCTGATTGCTAGGCAACATGCATCTGGAATTCATAATTAGCTCACCACCTTGTGTTACCACATTTATCTTAAACCCTCAGACCATTCATTTAACTTTTCTGGTATGATCTGCTACTTGCTTTTCAGAAGCAGCAAGGAAAGGTGTAATTTGGTTAATTTATTATTAGGAACAATGGGCCATCTAACATAAAATAAATAATGTTAAAAGTTTCTTGGTCAATATATTCATTGGTTTACAGGTCTGACAGAAGTGTTGTTGCTGCCACTCTCAGGGTCTCTGTACTATCAGAGTTTGCCTTCCTGCATATCATCTCTTTGTTTTTGTTCAGTACAGTGAACTACACTGTGGATATTGTTTCCTTTGAGTAAGAAACACAAACTTTTCAGCATCAAAGAAGACTCTCCAAGGGGCAAGGAAAACACAACAAAACAATGTGGGTGGGAAATGTGCAATCTATTTGCCAGTCCTTTTGCTTTATCACCTTCTCTACAGCAGCCATTACACTGTAATATTTGATAACCTATGGAAGCTATTACACTGACATTCTGTTCCTAAAATTGCTGATTAGTGTTTCTCTGCTTAATGGATAAGGATGAAATAGATTTTTCATATCTACCATCTGAGTTAACATCTTGTGAAAGCGACTCGAGTAATGAAAAGCCCAGAACAATACCTGCTCATGATTACAGCAGAACATTAATTGAACAAACACTAATGAACCTAATTAGTGCCACAGAGAGCACTGGCTTCATGCATGTTTAATTCCAAATGCAGTGGTTTAAAAATGCTAATGAGAGAGATTAGTGAATGCCAATATGAGGATATTTTGAGGAATCTTGGTTAATCCAGGAGCTCTCAGAACACAAGGGCTTAAAAAAAAGAAGGAAGTAGCTAGGTAATTTTTAAAATATAAATCATATCATGCCACACAAACAACATATTCACCCTCCATTAATTGAAGATATGATACTGTATTACAGGAGATTAAGAATGTTACAATTTGCTACAAAAATGCAATCATTTTCCTAATTGAAAATAACATAAGAAATCATTAGATTATTCTCAGCAACAATTCAGTTTGCATTTAATTGATTTCAGCATGTATGGTTCCAGGACTCTTGTCAAAGTTGGATAGGATTGCTATTTGCTTGTAAACTGTATGCTTCTCCAAGGCATATCCTCAGTGTAGAAGATGGGGCATGGTGGCATAGCTACAATATCACTGCTGCAATAGTTTCCAGGGCATTATTTAAATCCTGTGAAATTCTGTACTGTGACATTCACCTGGGACTTATGGAAAACTGATTTCAACTCAATCTTACCTGATCAGAATTCTGATTATTGATTTTCCTTTGAACAAATTTGGCAAACCAGAAGTTATGAGCTGCTTATGGCTCTCAGTTGGTATTTTTTAATAATTCTTTAAAATAGGACCATTCGAATCCAATATTACCATTTTCTACCCTATTTACATGGGAAATGAAATGTGTAAGCCTTAATATCAACTTAAAGCATTTAATTATTTAAAGGCCCAGAACATCATCTGAAGCCCCTATTCCTGGCTGCTTAGTTAATGTCACTTCATCTCAGAGATAATGCATTCAAAAGCATTTTGAAAAACATATCAAATAAAAGCAGCCCATCTAAAACTTATCCCAGAAAATGCAGGTCCCTTAGAAGCTATATTTTCTTTGTTTATATCAAACTGAATTTTTTAATGTGGTTGTAAAAAATGATGCAGGAAATGATCATTCTGTATTTTAATTTCTTTGAAGAGTCTCATCAAAACTAATTAATTTGTAAGAGCAAACTAGATAGGTGAAAGTGTAGAATAGTAGCTTCCAAAACCTTTTCCCCCTTAATAGGAACTCTGTAGGCATAAATGGGTCCTAGATAAGAAAGTGAATAATAGTTTTGTTCTCATTTGTTCCTCATTGAAATGCAAACTTAAAGTATTTGAGTTATAAGCTATATATTACTGGTACTTTAATTGGATAACTACTTTAGGGACCATGTGAAAACCAACTTTTGTCCATATAAAAGAGTATTGTAATATACAAGGACATAACTTATTTATTATAATATAGCAATACATTGCATAAAATTTTAATCAGATGATGTTTCCTTCTTAAAGCTCACACCTCCAGTAGGTATATATACTAGCATGATATGGAGTTGTGAAATGTTTATGGAGATTCTCAGTCATCCATGTCATGGTTGTTTCAAAGGTGTTTTTTTTTTTTCTTAGAAGGCATTTTACTCCTCATCCAAGAAGCTTCATTGGTTTTGAAACAGCACCTTTGAGAAGAGCTGTGAAATCTATTTTCTAAGACAAATTGGCTACAATTCAAAGCAAAGTAGTTTTTCAAAGCATAGTTATATCTAAGACTGTTGAATAGAGCTGATTGTTGCCCCAAAGGTGCTTTTCAAAAGGCAACTGGACTTTGGGTTTTTTTTTTCCTTGAAGACATTTCACTTGTCATCCAAAAAGCTTCTTTTGTTCTGACTGAATGAAGGGGAATTGAAGGATTTTTTTTTTTTTGCCGTTATTCTGTCCTTAGCACTCTGAAAGTCAGTCACTAGCTCTCTGAGAGTCTTCTAGGGCAGGGGTCACCAACCTTTTGGACCACAAGGACAACCAAAGTCATAATTTTAAATCTCATGGACCACTAATATGAATTTTGATTGAGGTGGCTTGCTGACGGTGAGAAAGTCGCTCCCATATTCCAGAGCTGCAGTACTCACAGGACTGGCCCTTTGGTCATCCCAGAATAGCTGCTCCTCTACCCAGATGCACTGGCCTTCCATGGACTGGAGGAGCTGTTCCGGGATGACCAAATGGCCAGTCTTGTGACTACTGCAGCTCTGGAATATGGGACTGACTTTCTCACCAACATCAGCAAGCCACCCGGGGCAGATTTCCCTCCTCCGCTGTTGGTCTTACCTTCCAGTTCCAGCTCGTGTGGCTCTACTCAAGGTAAGGTTTGCACTCAGCTGAAGGGTGGGAGCCAGCGGGTGGGTGGACCTTGTGTTCTCCCACAGCTTGGATTTATTGCTTTGGGGGGAGTGCTTTTTTGGCAGGACATCTCTCTGCGGACCACCAAAATTTTCTCACGGACCACTAGTGGTCCCTGGCCCACTGGTTGGCAACCATTGCTCTAGGTACTTGGGGGTTTATATGTACCCTCAGGGTCACCTGAATCAGTTTGTAAATAGACGTGGAACCTTCTTGGAACTGCTGGAAGAACTGCTGGAAGAACTGTAGGTAGGAGATAGTTGGTTGTATCCCACACCCTCTGTTGAGAGAAGGCTGTTCAATTTTAATATGCAACACCTCTTTGACCCTTCTTTTAAACCAAATTGTCCTCTCTGTCCAGAGTGTGGACTTTGCTGTCTTCAAAAGACAGAATGTGAACTTTGCTGTCTTCTCTTACAGTTGACAATGCAATATTTTATAGATTTTCTATACATATAATGCATGAATCAAAAGCTATTCTTATTTTGCTTGCTATCCTAACTTGTATGAATGTTCATTTTAAGCAATATCAAAACTTTCCCTTCTCTCATTTTTTCTAAGAAACAAACAAAGAAATTCCCAAACCTTTTTACTAAAGACATTTGTGTTGCTTCATGCTTTGCTTGTTTGTAGTTTCCACTTAGCAAACCTGTATTTAATTGGTTGATCAGTCTTTGACATTTTCTCTGTGTTGATAAGTCTCTCCCATAACCGACAAATAAAATGTGTTTAAATCCCTGTTTCGGGAAAGTACCAGCTTGTATAATAACTAATTTTCTATAAGACCCATTCTATCCACACCTGTTTTACCATCTTAGTTGCTTTTATGAAGCCAATGACAGCTGAGCACATTTTAACATGATTATTTCATAATCATGTAGTGTTACATATACTGCAGTGATGCTCCCATCTGGAATGTCAGACATATTATGGGCACTTAAAAACCCCACCACTGAAACCATCGCCTTACCAAATAAAGTAGCTTGTTTTGTCTGCACTGGTTTTCAACACTGTGCTCAGCTTTGTATTTAGAGGTAGCGGTCAGATTAATGCCCTAATATTTTATATTTTTACAAGAGTAGAGTAATTTTGAGTACCTCTGTGGGGATTAGCTGCAAAGCAACCATTCAAGTTAATGGAAGTTACATGGCAGCTCCACACGCATTATGCTGAGTATTTACTCCTAAAATTGCACTTGATATACCATTTAGTGTTTTGTGACTCAAAGTGTTAGAATGAAGTGGGTGGTATATTTAGGGCACTGACATATCTTTCTCTGACTGATGGCTATGAAGTGAGCACAGGCAATTATCTCCCTAGAAGGAAAACTATATGAGATTGAATTAAACTACTTAACTCCTTGTGTTTTGATAATAGATAGATAGATAGATAGATAGATAGATAGATAGATAGATAGATAGAGGGAGAGGGAGAGGGAGAGGGAGAGGGAGAGAGAGAGAGATTAAACTTTGACAAAGCCAATAGGTGATTTTTGAAAGATAATATTTCTTTCAACTGCTTAAATATATTTAAAAGAGTTCTGGTTATGGTTCATTTAACTTCTGCTTGAGTAACAGGAGATCTATTTCAGGGACTTTAATAGAAAATCTCTCTTTCTTTCTCTCTCTCTCCCTCTCTCTCTCCCTCCCTCCCTTCCCTCCCTCTCTCACTCTCTGAGACATAGAGAGGAATCTTATTCTCTATTCCATTGAAACAAGAAAATTATCTCCCTTTAATAATTGGCTTGGGAATGTATAGGAATCCTAATCTTATGAATAAATAATACTAATAATACCAATCAGTCACCCAGAATCTCACACAGTCAGCATTTCCTGTGGCAAGCGAAGATCATTTTCTTTGCCTTCCAGTATAAAACCAGGTCATCTGGAATTCAGACTAAAGAGAGATGCTTTGCATCTCATATTCTGCTCACAAATAGTTTCATGTGATTTATAAATGCTTTCATTCATACCACTGAAACAATTTTAAGAGTCATTCTAATTCTGATTTCACAATGCTTAAAAGCATCCTAAGTGTGAGAATTTAACAAAATCATCTAGTGTATTAGTTGGAATTTGCTTATGGGTCATTTAGAGTTGGCAACTTCCTCTTCAGCACAGGATCATGCCCAGCAATTGACCATGAAGTTCCTTTCTATAAACTTCCATACTATACTATCTATACTATTTTAGGAAGGCTCTTTTGCTGTTTACTGGGAATGGGTATATTCACATCTGAAGTGAGAACTACAGATTTGGTGGGAGTATTGTACCTTTCAGTGACAGTTTAAACAGACTACACTTTTTTCTAGTTCTCACAAAGTAGTCACATGGCCTTAGGACAGAAAATACATGCTTGACTTCAGGAGATATTAAAGGGCAGCAGTTGGCACTGTACCAGATGAAGAGCACTCCATTAGATTTGGCCATATCTAGAAACTTCTTAAGATCTTGAATAGGACACTAATTGTTAAGATATGAGATAATTCTCCTAATTTGATGCTACCTGGTTCATAACCATTTACATCTATCTGACAAATCTTTATGGGAATATGCAAAACATTGTTTTTGTACTTTCTTCTTTCTAGCATCTTCCTGTTGACTTTGTGTAAACCAGAACATATAGTTTCTTGGTTTCTAGCCAAGTGCGTTAACCGCTAGACCAAACTGGTATTCATGCAAAATATTCTATCTGTATTCTGTATGTAGAATGGCTGTTTTCAGATGTTTTAATGATCCCAGGTCTTTGGAAAGGACTCAATTGGTAGACAAAAATGCCAAATCTCTGTAAATATCTGAGTGATTGGGTGACCAATCATAAATTAATAATAATAAGAGTCTATTTTGTTGCCTTGAGTTACTGATTACAGTAATAAAGGTGGGATAAAAAATCTAATAAATAAAATAAATCTAAGAAATATGCAAGGACAATGCCCTCCAAGACTGGGTAACTCTGTTTCACTGCTAGCCCCCTTACCTTCAGGTCTAGAGACTGATGTGAAGCTCTAAAGAGCCCCCCAAATGATTAATTTATCCCAATCAACCTTATATCATTTATTGATCATCTATTTATCCCCAAACATTTACTGAATATTTTGACCCCAGACATTTATCAATCCTTTGACTACTGCCATAAACCCTTGGGAATCAATAATCACCACATTGGGTAACTGTGGTTTAAATCACAAGGGTACAATTTAGCCAGTGAACGAGTAGCTGAAAATGGTTAAATCTTAGTCTCAAGACTCAGAAGCATTGTTTGTTTTTTATTGACAATGGGAAGTTGTTGCTACGAAATTCAGTTAAATACATTCATATTTATTTTAGGTTCTTTTCTCTCTTTTTGGACTACCCATGATTGTGACACAGTATTGACAATATAGTAAGGAATTCTAGCAGCATTTTTTCATATAAATTATTATTGCTTCATACACATGTTCTAAAGATCACATGTTTATATTCATTTATACTCTTAGAATACTGTATCTTTCATATTATGGGGCATTCATATTCCCTTAAGTCATTACTTTTATATGGAATTTACTATTGGGTCTAGAAAAGCAATTCATTTATAGGAAATTGAAAGACTACACATCTTGTATATTGGGGAATCTTGCATTTTCCTATCAGCTAGTTCATATTAAATTCTAAAAAGGTATTATATTTTCTTTATGAAGTTCATTACCTTCTCACTGGTATAAAGTGGTCAAAGAAGTAAAATGGTTTTAACACTGTTCAAAGGTCAATGAAAGGATATTAATATGAACAGTGTAGTCTTTTTCACAACATTCATTTTTCCTGCTTTTTAGTTCCCCTTGGAAAAAAATGTTTGATGTGGTATATATATGAATCCCTGTGTGTTTTGAGTGTTCTTCATTGGGTTTCTGTGTACCTTTCTTAGTTAATAAAAAGCTTCACTTCAGCCCTCAATCTGCATTTTATTGTGCCTGATAGAAATTACTTTTTATTGTACTCATTCCTCAGATCACCTACTTTTATTATTGTGCCCTTTTCAATTTGTTAAGGATATTTGGAAAAAGAACCTCAAAAACCTTTAAAATATTTTTTTTAATTATCTGCTTTATGAAGAGAAAAATATTTGTCACCTTGTTAAGATTATCTTTAAACTTCATGCATTTCAATTTTCTTAAAATGATTTTCAAGTCATGGGACATTAAATGCTGGTTTGGTATAAAATCCATACACTGAAAACAAATTATGTTACTACAATTGAATGAATCAGACTCTTGCTTTCTTCACCTTTTTCTCCCCTTAGGTAAGTTCATTCCACTACAATCTTATGTCCATTTCCTATTTGTCATGAAAAAGCAACCAGAACCACTCATGAATAGGCTCAAACAGATGCTTTATTGCTACTAACCTATTTTATAAGAGTCTCACAAGACTTACTGCATTGCTTGGGAATAGTAAGATAAGACTTCAAGGTTTTGGGGGAAGATCAGGGCTGTGCTACTCTCTGAGGTGCAAAGACTCTAAACTCAGTCCCTTCTTAATACCTACCTCCAGGCTTGCTGGACATATTACCGCATTAATATTTTATCGAAAAACCAATGAAAAATCTTGTGAGTGTGAAATTTTATATCCACTTTATGAACATTCTTCTGAAAGTACACTTTGTGTTTACAATGGTTTATGCAAGCTATGTACCTTCCCCTACCTTGATACCTAAATAAAAACACAATGTGTTCATAATGTGTGTGGTTCAATGTGCTTGAATATTCTTTAATTAGAACAGAAAACTTAATAATTAAAACCAAAGGACTGTGATGTTGTGATTAGTTCAACCATTTGAAAAATGTGGATAAGATTGGAACCGATTAACCAAATGAACTTCGCCTCCTCTCTTATCAATGGCAAGTGCAGAGCAGGGTTTGAAAAAACATCAAGAACATAATATTTCCTATTCTTTTGGCTGCACAGTCTTGGGTCACAAATGGCTAACACATTTGAATCAGCCTTATGTGAGAAGAAGAAAAAAGACTTTACTTGACTGGTCAAAAAGGTCTTTCTGTTAAGTTTCCCCATATTTCACAACCAGATTACATCAGGTTGTTAATTTATGATTGAAAAATATGATAGTGTCCATGTTGGTGTGTCTGTGTGAGAGAGAGAACATTAAAAATAGAATCAGGGAAAACAGAGAGCATTATCAGGAAACAAAAAAAAATGTCTGATTTATATGTAATCAAAATAACAGTAAATATAGGTAATCATTGCTCTCTACATATTCAATATTTATTTATTTATTTATTTTATTTGGTTTGTCAATTGCTTACAAGATAATAGGTATAAATAAAAACAATTATGAATACATGAATACATAGTTATGAATACATGGAAACAAGAAAATAATATTTTCCTCTGACATATTAAAAATTACATTTCAGTGCAAATTTGGAGCAGCAATTGACAGATAAATCCATGGTATTGGATGTCATTTATTTACTTGTCATTTATGTATATTTAGTTATTTTACTTGATTAAAAAAAAACACTTTATCTAGCAACATTTTGGCTCTAGGACATAAAATGTAGCTAGCCTATAAAAAGAATAAAATGGAGGAGAATATTAAAAACCTACCATTAAAACCTGGTTGCAGATAGATGATGGCTGGCTTTCCTGTTAATGGTAGAGTCAGTAAGGGGTTAAGACAGCACACTAGACCTTAGGCATAAAGCCAAGTGAGTGACTTTGGATCAATCACTATGTCCCTGTCCTAAGAAAGCAGCAATGCAAATCCCTCCTGAAAAACCTTGTCAAAAAAACTACAAAGGCTTGTCCAAGCAGTTGCCAGGAGTCAAGAATGTCTTGAAGACAACTCACCCTACCCAAAATGTAAAAAGCAGACTTTAAGCACAATTTGGGAGTAACTCAAGAGAAACCTTTTCCCACAGGAAACACACAAAATGTACTATGGAGGAGGACATCTTCATCTCATAATGATCTTAATGGGCAGACTAATTAATGCTATGATGGACACTTTGTAATTTAAGAACACTGATAATGGCAAGAGAAGATGATATTTCTTCTAATGACAATTGATATATAGTGGGACAGGGAAGGCAGAAGACAGCTTGGATAAAACAAACAAATTTAGAATAGGAACCCATTTCTGCAACATTTTCAAAGAATACATTTTTTTGTTGGCTAGTTCCATGGTATGTTTGGAATACAACTATATTATTTCTAATGTGGATCAACCAGATTAGCTGAACTGATGATAATCAACAGTATGAACAACCAATCAAACAAAAGAGCAAATAAGGAAAACATACTGTACTGGAATATAAAAATTGAAATGTTAGAAAGAATGGCCTATTTCAGTGAGCAAGAAATCTCAAATATCTGCATCATTTATGTAAGTCTTTATTAAATGATGTTAAATACAGTATTTTTCCTCACCCTATTTTGGCCTGGCTTCTCAGTTAGTAGGCTTTAAAAAATGTTAGTGTTTTATCAGCACCCTGCAGGCCAGGTTTTCTGTAGAAGAAATAGCAAATTGAAGACAGCTTCACTAATAGTGGATTCAACAAACACACTGGAATGAAGAACCAGTAAATAAGCTGGCTTTTCATAATCCCTGTCAGGACAAGGAGAGCACTTGAGATTGCCCATAAATGATTCAGAAAGAGACTACAAGAAAATGGTTTTCCAACAGGTTTAGAGCTCTGAAACGTAATAGCCATCTTGCTACAATCACAGTCCGTGTTTTCATAAGGACACTGGGTTCACATATTTGCTTTTTTTCAGAAAATGCTTATTATCTGCTTTTCAGCTACTCAAAACTCTACATCATCATGAGTTTCCTTTAATCCTTAGTTTTAATGATTTGTTTATAGACAACAGATGGAACATGAGGTCATGGATGGAACATGAACAAAGGTGTTTAAATAAAAATAAATAAAAATGAGGTCAAGGATGAAAGAAGGTGTTTATTTCAAGAGGCAGCTGGACTTTCTTTCTTTCTTTCTTTCTTTCTTTCTTTCTTTCTTTCTTTCTTTCTTTCTTTCTTTCTTTCTTTCTTCCTTCTTTCCTTCCTTCCTTCCTTCCTTCCTTCCTTTCTTTCTTTCTTTCTTTCTTTCTTTCTTTCTTTCTTTCTTTCTTTCTTTCTTTCTTTTTTTTGAAGATGTTTTGCTTCTTATCCAAGGAGCTTCACAGAACTGAAGAAGCTTCTTGGATGAGAAGAAAATGTCTTAAAAGAAAAATAAGGAAGTCCAATTGCCTCTTCAAAAAGCACCTTTGGGACAAGAGCAGTTATAGTTATTATCCTGCTAATGAAACCATCACCTAATAATAAAGGAAGGGTCAGCGCAAGAATAATGATAGTGATGTTGTTATTATCCAAAAAAGCAGGCTCTGCACATGACACAGATATAATAGGAGAAGGAAGTTTAGTTCTGATCATCAAGCTGCTTTCTTCATTCTGATGCTTTGATGTCAAGCATAAGGAGAATAATTTATGTGAACATTGCAATAGCAATGGCATTCTTAACAGTTTTGACCTTGACTTAATTATTATCTTGGAAATCAGTGTTTAAAGCTATGCTGTAGTGAAGCCACATCCTATGTAACAATTTTAGTGATGATGAATATATTAATAGGGTGAAGAGAGCCTTTTTGTTCTGTTCTCTGGCTTGGGGATTGTTACATGCATAGAGGGTTGATTCACAATTATATAGTTCTATAGATCTTCACTGCAATCATTTGCTGCTTTAGTGATAATGCTGGAGCTGTTATTAGGGGGAATGTGCTTTTGAACATAGACAGAATGCTAAAATAATATTGAGTAGTTTGGTAGAAACTAGCTCCTTTTCATGCTTATAATACAGTTGTGTTGGATCAAGAATGTAGGCTTAGCCCAGCTGATAATGAGTGCTAGCAGATGTTCATTATATTTAAAGGAAAAGATTGATTTATTAAGAAATTCATAGGATAGGAATTTTCATGGTCGCCAAAGCAACAGGTGAAATAAAAATACAGAGATTTGATTTTACAGAGAGCAGTAGCAGGAATTAGGGACTATCTCTGATAGATAATGAGCAACTCACTGTCATCTCATTTCCATCACATTTCCAGTTTTATCTGGAAACATCTAATTGATCCTTTAGCTTTTTTCTGACAAGCAAGCATGCCCTTAAATAACATTTCCCCTTAATATTAATGCTTAATTTTAGGTCTGGATAGTTGCATGTACTTTGAGATCTGGCAGTTGTTCTTTTTGTGTGTGTTTTAACAGTAGAAGTGAATAATTGTATTTTTCCATCTATAAGGTGCCCCCATGTATAGGACACCCTCATGTATCATGTAGAGTAAGTAAGCATGCTATAAGTCATCACTGTGCATCTTGTAAGAACAGTAAATGCATCACAGGAATAATAGAGATGAAACCTAAAGTGGCAATGTGATGCAAGAAAACAAAAGTCAAGGATAATAAAAAAAAGTTTCTTCCAACATATACATAACAAGAAAAAAATCAAGGAAACAGTCGGTCCACTAAAGAGAGAAGATGGCAAGGATGTAACAGGCAACAAAGAGAAAGCAGAACTGCTTAACTCATTCTTTGCATCGGTCTTCACAGAAAAAAAAAAAAACTATAGCTCAACCCACCAAAAACATAACTGTAAAAGACAGACCAGAAATAAAAGTTAAAATACGAAAAAAATAGTAAGAGAACACCTGTCTGATCTTGATGAACACAAATTACCAGGGCCTGATGGATTACATCCCAGAGTTTTAAAGGAGCTGGCAGAGGTCATCTCAGAACCACTGCACCATATCTTTCAAAAATCCCGGAGCACAGGAAAACTACTAGAGGCCTGGAAAAGAGCTGATGTGGTTCCCATCTTCAAAAAAGGGAAAAAAACAGACCCAGGAAACTACAGAACAATCAGCCTAACATCAATACCTAGGAAGATACTGGAAAAGATAATTAAAAAACAGATCTGCCAATGTCTAGAAACAAGTAAAGTAATAACTAGCAGTCAGCATGGGTTTGTTAAGTACAGATCATGCCAAACAAATCTTATTTCATTCTTCAACACAGTGACTAAATTAGTAGACCAGCAAAATACTGTGGACATAATATATTTAGTTTTCAGCAAGGCATTCAACAAAGTAGACCACAACCTACTTCTTAGTAAGATAGAAAGAAGTGGAATAGATAGCACCACCACTAGATGGACTCGCAACTGGCTGACAAACCGTACTCAACGAGTAGTCCTTAATGGGTCTAAGTCTACATGGAGAGAAGTAAGCAGTGGGGTGCCACAAGGTTCCGTCTTAGGACCAGTACTCTTCAATATCTTCATTAATGACTTAGATAAGGGAATAGAAGGGGAACTTACCAAATTTGCAGATGATACTTATCTGGCAGGAATAGCTAATACCCAAGAAGATAGGCTCAAGATCCAGAGGGATCTTGACAGACTTTGTTAAGGCCATACCTTAACAAAATGAAATTCAATGTAGAGAAAAGTAAAATCCTACATTTAGGCAAGAAAAACCAAAAGTACACATATAGACTGGATGAAACCAGGCTCAATGGCAGTTGATCTTGGAGTCTTAGTGAACAACCAGGTAAATATGAGCCAGCAGTGTGCAGCAGCAGCAGCCAAAAAAGCTAATGCAATCCTAAGTTGTATTAACAGAGGGATACAATCACGATCAAGGGAGGTACTAATACCACTCTATAAAGCCTTAGTAAGACCATACCTAGAGTACTGCATCCAGTTTTGTTCACCACATTACAAAAAAGATGTTGAGACTCTAGAAAGAGTTCAGAGAACAGCAACCAGGCTGATTAGGGGAATGAAGACTAAAGCATATGGTGACCGGTTACAGGAACTGGGCTTGGCTAGTCTAGTAAAGAGAAGGACCAGGGGAGACAGTGATAGCAGTCTTCCAATATCTGAGGGGCAGCCACAGAAAGGAAGGAGTCAATCTATTTTCTAAAGTGCCTGTAGGCCAGACAAAGAATAATGGATGGAAACTGAACAAGGAGAGATTTAACCTGGAAATAAGGAGAAACTTTTTGACAGTGAGAACAATTAACCAATGGAACAGCTTGTCCTCGGAAGTTGTGGGAGCACCATCACTTGAGACTTTCAAGAAGAGATTGGGCTGCTATTTGTTAGAAATGGTGTAGGGTCTCCCGCTTGGGCAGAGGGTTGGATTAGATGACCTACAAATCCCTTCCAACTCTGATTATCTGTTATCTGTTATCTGAAACAACTACAATAGTGAGGAATTATAAAACTGCATATAGAGGCTCATCTGGCAGAGCTGAAGGACAGGGATGAGTTACACTTTTTCCTCTTGATCTCCTGTGTATAAAACACCCCTCCATTTTCAAGTAAACATTTTAAAGAACAAGTAGTGTCTTATACATGGAAAAATATGGGTACTACATTGACAGAACTCTCTGCATTTGGAAAGTGGTATTAATCAATGTTTTTAGTAGGTAGGTAGTATTTTTAATCTTCAACTTTTGCTTCAAAATTTGAGGCATGTAAATGTTAAACTTGGTGTTATGAATTTTACCCAAATGAACTGTCAGAAAGCATTTTTTATTGGGGAAAAAGCTGATTCATATCCCAGCTTAACTGTTGCTCTCCCACTTGTATATTGTATATGCTATGCAAACAGGGGACTCTAATACACCAGGCAATTCAAATTAATATTTAATACCATTTTAACAAATGCACCAGAAACTCTTTATTGCAGATTGAAATTTAAGATCACTTCTTTCTCTAGTAAGAGTTCAGTTATGAATTTAATAAAGAAGTGCCAGGTTTCTACTTCTACTAGATCAGCTTCATAAGATCCATTCATTAGAAATGTAGAGCAAAAAATTAGCCACTAACTCATGTACATTTAACATAACATAACTTAACTCATCATTGGGGGGAAGATAGAGGATTCAATGACTTAAGAGGAAGGAAGGAAGGAAGGAAGGAAGGAAGGAAGGAAGGAAGGAAGGAAGGAAGGAAGGAAGGAAGGAAGGAAGGAAACCTTTAAACAATATTTTTAAAACAGAACTCATACAGGATATGATATGAGGTTGGTTGTATAAGTCATGGTAAAATGAAAAAGTCTATTAATATATTACAGAATGTAACCAATATGTTAATATAAGAAATACAGCAAGTGACATATAGTATTTGAAATATATGTTCTAAAGCAGGGGTGTCAAACTTGTATCATTACAGTGGCATCATGTGATGTATCACTTTTTTCCACTTCGCTAAACTGGGTGTGGGTGTGGCCTGCACATGATGCATCCAGGCCACGGCTGGGAGTTTGACAGCCTTGTTCTAAAGAAAGGAAAGCTTCTCAGAATATGATTGAATACATTGGTGCCTTCTATTTTAATTTGGAATATCGTGGTGGGAGGTAAAGCTAACTTGAGTCCAATTGCTATAATTTTCCATTTTTCTTTCTTTTTTCCCCAAGATCTTTTACTCTTAGTTAGTTGTCTATGAAAAAAACAAAACAAATGAGAGGCAGTATAATATGGTGGTTAAGGATGGTTTGAGGATTAAGAATGATCCACATTCGACCTACTTCAATAGGGTTGTTGAGGAGAACAGTGAAGGAGTGACTTCTAGGTTTGCAACCTTGAACCTGAGGAGGAAATATATAAATCTAACCAAAGAAAAACCACCCAAAAATCTACAATCACCACAATTGGATGATATCTTAATATTTTTATTTCAGGATAAATGTTTTAAATCATTTGTTCCTTAAGACAAAATTTTAGAAATAGTGAACTGTTGCATTTCACTAAACAAACATACGAAGGTATAAAGTTTTTGAACTGTGCATAATGTAGAAAGAAAGGACATAGTTGAAAAAAGATTATGTTTCATTCTTGTTCAATGGATGACTGTTTATTCCTGGCAACTGTAATGTTATTGTGTATCTCAACACCAAATACATTTTTTCTGCTTCACTTACAATGTACTTTAGGCAATAAGTAGTGAACAGCAATTACACCTATTTAAGGCATTTAAAGATGAAAATGAATTGAGTTTTCATGCATTGCATGTTTAATTAAATTTTCATTTGACTCCTATTCCTGGTTTATTTTTATGGCTGAAGTCAGGTTTATATCATTGGCATTCACAGGACAGAGAAGTTCCAAGTCCACATTTTGAAGTAGTGAAAATATACGATGTACATATAAAGTGTACATTAACATATAAAGAGGTATCTTTTAAAAAGATAAAACAAGACTCTCTTCCCCCCACAAATAAACTTATTTTTTTCAGCAAAATATTAACGAATGTTTACCTATATTTTTTTATTTTGTCTCCACCAAAACCAAAGAAAGAAAAATTCATTTGGAAGAATGAAAAATAGTTTCCTTTCAAGTTTCTATTCCAGCCATAACTGGCCTTAAATGCAAGCTATTCAATGCAAGAAGCCTTGTAAATAAAATAACTGAATTTCTCCTCTTACTAAATACGGCTAAATTCGACATTATATTGGTCTGTGAAACATGGCTCAACACATCTCTCCCTGACTCCATTACCACAGTAAGAGACTATCATGTTTACCATGAAATCCATAGAGGAGGTGGTGTTGCTATCTTCTGTAAATAGTCCCTACATCTAAAAAGCATCCAAGTTACCCAGGAGCTGGCTATTCCTGAGACCATCATCTGTGAACTGTCCTTAAATATCACATTTCAGTTTTACTATGTTACAGAGCCCCTGATTATGACATCGAACATGCAAACAAGCAAAATACACTACTAACATGGGCAGCATCCTGCCCACACACTTTTAACTTTCTTGGTGACTTCAATCTATCTCATATTAATTGGACCCTTAATGAATGTACAACTGAACCCACACATGCAACCTTCTACAATGCAGTAACAAATCTGGGACTAGAACAACTAGTAACCAACAACACTAGACTTAACAACTGCCTCCATCTATCTTCTGCAATAGTTTGAATTCAATTTACAGAATACAAATTAAAGAATCTTTTCCAACAGTGACCACAACATGATAGATTTTTGTCTCAACATATGTCCACACAAAAATCATCACAATGACGGAATCCCCAATTATAACTTCAGAAAAAGCAACTATGATCTTATAAACAATAATCTCTCATCCCTTGATTGGCAATTTCTATTGTCTGGATGCAATACTGTAGAAGACCATTACAACATATTTTTACTTGAAGTCAAAAGAGTCATCAAACTATATGTACCAATAACAACTCCCAAAACCAGAAAAAACAAATTACCCATAACAATAAGGAAGCTTCAATCCAAAAAGAAATCATTTTGGTGGAAAAGCAAATCTGGTCACGTTGCCAACTTCAAGAGCCGATGCAAAAATTTATGCCACCAGATAAAGACTGAATGCACCAATTATTACATTAAACAAGAGGAAAATCTATGCAACAATTCCACCCGCGGTTTCTACAATTTTGTAAACAATAAACTAAAAGACTCAAGGTCCATTCTACCCCTGAAAGGACCTAACGGTAAAGACTGCAAAGATGACATCATTAAAGCCAACCTCTTTAACACATTCTTTGGCTCAGTATTTGTAAACAGCAATGGATCATGCCCAGTATTTCCTGGTCGAACCACAGACAGCTACAATGATCTAATACATATCGATTTTACAGAAGACAATGTTGAAAAAGCACTACGCAATCTAAAACCATCTCTATGTATTGGACTGGACAGAATATGTGCCTACTTCATTAAAAAGCTATCCTCTGCCATAGCTGAATTTCTAAGCATAATCTTTGAAAAATCTTTCAGAACCAATCTCCTTGCCAAAACTATGGTCACAAGCCACAGTCATCCCCATCTTCAAAAAGGGACACCCCAGCCTAGTTGAAAATTACAGACCAATCTCTTTATGCTGCATCACCTGTAAAGTCATGGAATCAATTATTAACCAATCCATCATCCTCCACTTAGAGACAAACAACCTACTCTCTAATAAACAATTTAGTTTCAGAAAAAAACTATCATGTAATCTGCAACACTTACACTGCAAAAACATATGGACTACACAACTTGATCAGGACATATGGACTACACAACTTGATCAGGACAAAGCAATAAACGCAATCTACATAGACTTCTGTAAAGCCTTTGATTCAGTGGTACATGATAAACTACTCCTAAAACTAAAATCTTACGGTATCTCTGGACATAACTGGATAGACGCATTCCTGTCAAACAGACAACAAATGGTCAAAACTGGGAGCGTCCTATCAAATTCTGTACCTGTCAACAGTGGTGTCCCCCAAGGCAGTGTTCTAGGACCAACTCTTTTCATACTCTACATAAATGACCTCTGTGATCATATCAAGAGCAACTGTGTTCTCTTCGCTGATGATGTAAAGTTATTCAACACCACAGACAATACTGCTATTCTTCAAAAAGACCTTGACTATGTATCAGAATGGTCAAACAAATGGCAACTTCAAATCTCAACAAATAAATGCTCTTTCTTATATACTGGCAAAAAAAATCAGAAAATAACATACAGGCTGAATAGTCAAGACCTTGTTGAAGATCCAAACTCTGTCAAGGATCTTGGAGTACTCATCTTTAATGATCTAAGTGCTAGAGCCCACTGTAACTACATAGCCAAAAAGGTGTTAAGAGTTGTTAACCTAATCTTATATAGCTTTTTCTCTGGTAATATTACACTACTACATAACTAGAGCATACAAAACATTTGCTAGACCAATACTCAAATACAGCTCATCAGTCTGGAACCTATATCATGTACTATATCTGATATTAACACAGTTGAGAAAGTCCAGAAATATTTCACAAGAAGAGTTCTCCACTCCTCTACTCATTGCAAAATACCTTATGCCACCAGACTTGAAATTCTAGACCTAGAAAATCTAGAACTATGCCACCTTTGGTCCAATCTAAGTATAGTATATAAAATCATACATTGCAATGTCCTACCTGTCGATGAATACTTCAGCTTCAATCATAACAATATAAGAGCAAACAATAGATACAAACTCAAAGTTAATCACACCAAACCTGCTTGCAGGAAATACGACTTCAACAACAGAGTGGTCAATGTCTGGAATACTTTACCTGATTCTGTGGTTTCTTACCCAAACCCCAAAAACTTTAACTTTAGACTGTCTACTATTGCCCTCACCCCTTTAAGGAGAGGTCTATAGGGGGAGTATATTTAATTTTTAAATATTATATATGTGTTTTAGATGTGCATTTTATTCTGGCTGTTCACCGCCCCGAATCCCTTTGGGAGAGGGGGCGGTATATAAATTTAAATAATAAATAAATAAATAAATAAATAAATAAATAAATAAAGTGCACCAACGTGCCTACCGTCTCTGTCCTATTGTTTCTTTTATTTTTTTATTTTTCTAATATGTATCCATGTGTTCGTAACTATGTTTTTACTTATGCCTATTATCTTATAAGCAATTGACAAACCAAATAAGTAAAATAAAGTTCATACAGTAGACTTCCTGGCTCAGTAGGGATTTGAATTAGATTTTCCAGACCTACCCCAGCACAAAATATACCAATATAACCTCATTAAAAAGTTGACTATTATTAATGAAAAGTTCAACTAATTAGAACAATGCAGATAGATTCCATTATAGTTTTTCAAGCAGAAATAATGATAGGGGCAGAAGAGCTAATATTCCCTCTGAATTATTCCTAGCTCTCCTTTGTTTCCTCATCCACCAGGAATGTAATGTTACAACAATGACTTAAAAATATAACAATAGACAAATATTATCTCTGGGATTTCTTTAAAAGTTGGCATTTTAAAAGATGCATGTATTCCTCTATTCATTCTTTTCTGATTAGAAATCTCAGTTGGATGAGTCCACATGCATGAGACAGTCTTGTTTTTTAAATATACTTTTATTAAAAAAAAAATCTTTTCCTGAAACAGACTTGCCATTACAGGCCTCCCAAAAATATTGTTAAGAGGTACAGTACCTTTATACAACAACTTAATAAATTGCATGCTAAGGGACTTCATAATAGCCAGTATGAATCTCTCTCTCTCTCTCTCTCTCTCAAACACACACACACACACAGAGACACACACAGACAGACACACACAGACACACAAACACACTTGTTGAAAATGATTGTAGATAGATTAGCTTTTAATGTTCAGTGCAAACATAAATAAGATTTTAAGAATAATAATCATAATATCTTTAGCAGTAACTGATATAAAGCAAAATCTCTATTCTGTTACCATCATCTTTCACTTCCTCTTTGTTCTTCCTTCAAGAACTGGCACTGCTGTGAAGTCAGAAATAAAATCTGAAAGTCTAACATTTTTTCCAGATAAGAAAAAAAACATTCTAAGATAAAGAAGGAATATTTCAGCTAAAATCGTGGGGATGACCCTCCTTCCTACCCAGCTTTCTATGAGTTGTTCTGGAAGCTATCACTTTGGGGAAGGTTAGTTTTCTTGCCTTGTTCCATTTGATTATCTTCTCCATTATGTTTGCTACTTAACTGTTAGTTTCAGACTATTTTACAACTTGAATATTTCAAACTTCTCAAAACTGAAGTGATAACAGATAATCAGAGTTGGAAGGGACCTTGTAGGTCATCTAGTCCAACCCTACACCATGTCTGACAAATGGCAGTCCAAGTAATCATAAGTAGTTATGATTCAAGAGAATTGTCAAAAGGAGAGCTTATTTCTAGTTCATTTCCTGTTTTTCAGATGTTCATAAGTTGAGATAAGGAGGTTCAATTGTCAAATATGTGAGCGATGTATTTATGAAGTCCCTTTGCTAAAGATTTCTTCTATCTTAGAAAAATGTGGAATTGTTTTTATTTCATCAGCTATACAAAGTATAGTTTGTATATTTTTATTATTGTTTATATTCTAACAGCTGTTATTTAAGGTGGAATGGGAGATGAGAAGATGTTTGTATAGAAATGATTCCTCTAACACAGCAAAAATGACCAATATACAGGAGTGAGATGCTATTGGTTCGGCCCGGTTCTATAGAATCAGTAACTCTGAAGAGCAGCAGACACCGAACCAGTTCAGTGTCTTCTGCTCTGTTTGGCCCACCCACTCGCCCGGGCTCTTGGCTGTCCTTTATCTCCTGCTTTTTCAACCTCAGCTGCTTTGTGTGGCACAGCTGAGATTGAAAAAGGAGGAAAGAAGAGGATTTTGAAATGCTACGCATCTGCGCTCAACACTTGTCAGCTGTCTGGGTGGCACAGCTGAGGTTTTTTGGAAACAGTCTACACATGCGCACAAAATGCACTCTCACCAGGGATGGAATTCTACCTACCAGAGAACTGGCAAATCGCACCACTGGCTGACCCCACCCCACCCACTCACTCCATACCTGGCAAGCGCGCCATTAAACTGGCCTGCTAAGTTGCTATTTTTCCTTTTTTTTTTTGCCCAAACATCAATTAATTCTACTGTGCCGGGAGATTTAGATTAGCTAGAAAGCAGGAAATTGTTGCATTTCTTGCTTATTTAAAAGCAGAGCTGAACCTTCCTTAGGACCGAAGCTTCAATTTTTTTAATGCGGACTCAGGTAGCCGATGGCAAATAGATCTCTAAGTGAATCGGTGATTCTGTGAGCAACTCAATCTGCCTGCCTGCTTTGCCTGATTTTGGGTAAAAGTTGTTCTTTTTAAATAAAAAAAATCAATATTTACATAAATATTTATAATATTTACATACAAGCCATGCCCTGGCAGTCACATGACTACCAAGCCATGCCCAGTCAGCAAACCACGCCCAGCCAGTCACATGACCACCAAGCCACACCCACAAATTAGGCCACACCCACAGACTAGCTGTTAAGAAATTTGAATCCCACCCCTGCCGATATATATTGATAAGATTTCTCGTGCAATATTATCTACATAAATTAATATAACAACAATCTACTAAATCTTTAATTATTACAGACTATAATAAGAGGATCTGGCTTGAAAGTGGTAGTAGGAATTAAAATGGATAAATCTTGTAAAGTTTAATCCATATACAGATATAGATCTAGATATAATCCAGCTACAGATATAGATATAAACATAGATATTGATATATAGGTATTGAATATAGATGATCTATAGATATATGCTGCATACCAACCAAAGTCAATTCTTGTAAGATGACCAGCCACATAAATTTGATACGTAAATAAACTGGTTGGATGGGATTAAATAGAGCATTTTTGGAAGGACTACAAATTGCTGAAGAAGTATTGGGAGGGTAATCATAACTATGAATCAAACAAAATTCACTGGTACAGATCAATGAATTAATCCTGTAAACTTCCCTGTTTAATCATTTCAATTTTGAAATGGCTCTTGGCCCCTATTTGTAGAACTGAGAATTGAAGCTGTGAGAACTAGATTACAATAATGTGCCTTCGTTCTACAGAACATACTGTATATGGCGATTGATGTTTTGTAATATTCAGGTGCCCTTTAGAAAGAAAATATTTTGGAATATTTTATTTATTTTATTTTATTTATTTATCGTATTTTTATACCGCTCCCTCTCCCAAAAGGGACTCGGGGCGGTGTACAGTCTAAACATATAAAGATACAGTCAACAGTAACAGTAATTAATTCAGAATTGAATATAGATAGATGAAAATAGGATAAATGAGTAAAATAAGTAAGTAAGTAAATGATTGAGTCCCGTCAAATAGAATTAAAAGTCTTATTTGAATCTAAAATTTAAAAATCTCAGAAAACCTTTAATTGGCTAGGCCATTGATCCATTTTCTTTGTTGAAGAACAAAAAAAAAACAATTCATTAATTACATTTTTAAGATATTGTTCAGTTCTTCTTGACATGAGATCTCAGCCTTTCTAGAGGCTGACTATGCTTGCATTTCTGTCAGAGAGCACAAACTCAGAAAACAGCCACAAATTGGACTCAGTGACAGGTAACACAGTCATATTTCCTGAAAAATTGGTGAACTCCAATGAACCTGGGCTCAATTGTGAGAAAGAAAATGAGTGAGTTCATAAGAATAGAGTTTCATTACAAATATTTCACATGCCACCTCAGCTATTAGGATTGCTCTTTACTTTCCTGTGATCTCCATGCTCCTACCAAGTGGTTTAGAAAATATGACAGCTTTCAACTGGATAGCCTCTAATTTGAAAACAGAAGTCACTTACAAAAAATATTCAGCTCATCAGGCAGCTACACAGTGAAGATGGTCTCAAGAAGTATTGATGTGTGGATTGCAGAGGGAATGACAAGAATAAGCAGTGAGGAGCATTAATCTTTTCATTTAGAAAATAGGACAAAGTACATTAACAGCATGGAGACATAAAGGTGTCTTAAAAGGATGCTGAAAGAATCACAGGAGAAATAAATCATTTGTTCCAAAGGATCTTTGGAATTCTAAAAAGGAGTGGAAGTTAGACACATACCAGAAACAAAGAAATTGGAATGTTTGATCATAGAACTTATGATGTGGCCTAAATCCCAATATAACCATTTGCATATCCACCTTGGAACATGATATTCTATGAGCAGCAAAGGAATTTATATGCCTTTCATCACATGTAGCATAAACATTCAGTCCTTTACTCTGAAGTGATCAAGATTCCCTTTGATAAAACCTTTCAAGCCAGAGAGGATACCTGATATATTTTCTTGAAGTCAAAAATATCACAGTTTGTTTCAATGAAGCAATTCAGGGAGCCTCAAACCATGAAAATCTTGGTTAAATGCAGAACTGGTTAAATTCAAAGTGGGGACTATGGGAACACCAGCAGCATTTTAGCAATACCATGCAGCTTGCAAGGCCATCCATATCTACAGTTCTTACTAGGAGGCTGCAACTCCTCTATTACTATTGGTTACATCACAACCACTGTTCAGTGCTGAACAGGGCAAATAATTTACTTCTTCCAGAATATGCTGGCCAAGATACAGAATATGGGTAGTCATGCCATGGGTAGTGCCACTGGCTTCTCTTCTCAAGGTTGACTGTTCTTTTCAGGATGCTTTGGAGTTTTTTTGCAGCTGAGCAGGAAGGTAGTGATGGCTATTACCTTTCTCCTATGCTGGCCAGGAATTTTTACAAACCAGTTTTAAGAAAGGGAAACAGACAGTGATCCTGATTTTCTTCTCTGGGACAAGTTGACCAGGAACTTCAGTGGTCTGGAGCCAGAAGAAGTAGGTAATTAGCACTACCAGCTCATCTACCCATGGACAAGTTTTTGCAAACCATTAAATGGATTCTGAAGAATGAAGTTTTGCCTTCTCTAGGATGGACTGATAGCTGCTGCCAATAGCTTAACTTTGCCAGGATGGACTAGGACTGCCAGTTGATCTCTTTCAGGAAGCTTTGATCAACCAGCGCTGGAGGGAGAAAAGTGGATTATACTCCATTTGGTGTTAGCGGAAAACAAGCAAGCACTTTGTCATAGTATCTTCCACACTGTTCATCAGTTGGTGCTAGAAGAGATAGTGCTGAATGAGGCAGCAATCTCAGCCCACTTTTTTCTGGTCAAAACTCTAGACGTGCCAAGGGTCTTGGGGATGTCCAGTCTTGCACATGCCAGCCCTTAGATGTAGTCAAGACAAGACAACAAAATAATGAGTGCTAACACTACTATTTTTATAAGGTTACACTAAAAGAAATTTGCAAATCTGAAAACATTCTCCCCTCTCCTACTTTTACTCACTAAAGAATGTAATGTTTTCAATACCTCCATTCTTTTTGTGGGCTGAGATATTTCTTCTCTGACAATTGTCTGGGCTGCAGCTCTTCTTTTTGTCTTCCAAGATTATTCTCACAACCCATTATGGAAGATTCTATAAGATGTTCTTAAGCTGCTCTTATAGCATGTATTCTATGGAAAAAAGACTGGGAGGATCTGACAACCTCCAGAGGAAAATCTCACACAAGTAAGGGGATCCTCATTGTTTCTTCCCAAAGCACCCTCAAGGCTCATTCAAAGTTTTGTTAAAGCAAAGCAGGCCTTTAAATGTCTTTTGGTAGTTAGTTCATGACATGCTATAGTCAGTATTTGACAGTATTTGGAAGCTAAGATTTAGTAGATGTTAATATCTGATAAGATCTATTAAGCAATTATCAGGATTTGGAAATATGTAATACAGTAATCAATTTGCAAGTTTTACTCTTGCACAGCTGAATAGCTCTAATTTGGTATTACATGTTTAACATGTTAACAATATGGTATATCAGTTAAGGAGTTGGAAAGACTTGAAGAGACTTAAATTCAAGGCTATCATTGGGCATTGAAGCTGACTGAGTTATTTAGGGCCACCTATATCTTCTCAGCCCAATCTCCAAATAACTTAACAAATAAATAAATAATGCATTCCAGAACAAGTAGCTCCTTTTTGACACCTACCTTATTCATTCGGCATTTGAAAATATTTTCTGTTTTTTTTTCAAATATGCATATTAGTGTGGTGAAAGAGTTCCATTGCTCCCTGTCAGAATTTAATTAAAAATAACTCTAAAAAAAAACATGCTTCACATTTCAAAATAGTAGTTCCCAAAGATTTCTAGGCATCCTATGGGTTTTTCAGTCTTTCAGTTTTCTCAATAACAGAGAAAATACTTTTGTGAAGTGGGGAAGGGTGATAAATCACAAAGCAACATATTTATTATGTTCAACAGGACCAATATCAACACAAAGTATTTTAGTGCACTGTTCAGATTTAGAAATGTAAGATCTGTCACATTTATCCCAAGCATTACCATGAAATTTAAAAAGGTTGAATAAATATTTTCATTTGGGATTGGTATTTTGAATATTTTCTAATATTTTAGGAGAATGGTATTAAATTAGCTTTGCACAAGAAAGGCAAATTTAAATCTATGAAAGCAAACTAAGCAGTTTGGATTACATACTTGTGGATTTAACTTGTCCATTGGTAAAAGGGAAAGATGAAAAGTGAGAATATTGTGATTGTTCAAGATTGAAACAAGGCACAGTTTATGCTGAGACTATTAGGCTGTAATGGAATTTTATTTGTCCCACTAAATATTATTTATGGTGTGCATATCCAAGTAAATATATATTTATGTATATGAAAAAAACTATATTTTGGTATGTATCTTACTGGAAAATATGTTCCATGGTTCCTATGAGCAAAAGACTGATGTCTAATAAAGGAGAATATTTGTAGCTCAGGATTGAAGTGAAGGTGCTGTCTAAACTTGCTTGTTTTCTTGCAGAAGTTTCATTACCCAACTAGATAACATCATCAGTGCTAGTAAGATGTGTGGTTTGGTGTCAGTTTATATTCTGATGGCTTGCCCGATCAGTGTTGGTGGGGGTTGTCTTAGAGATTCTTTGGTTGGGCTATTTACTGTTGGCTCTTTGACAGTTTCTTGACTGCAGTATTGTTTACTTGGTTGTTGATTTGATGTTAACCTTTGAGTTAATCTAATTGCTGGTGGAAAGGTGCTTGGGTCTTTTTGTTTCCTTTTGGGATGGTTGGTTGTCTCTTTTGCATTGTCTATAGATATTGTTAATGTCTATGCATTTATTGATGGATAACTTGTCAGAGTGCTAGGCTTCTAGAAATTCACTGGCATTTTTGGATTTGGCCTGGTCTAGGATTTTCACATTTTCTCAATTGAAACTATAGTTAAATCTGTCTATAATGTCTACTAAAAGTATGCTGGGAAAAAAACTTTCTTCAGATAAATAATTATTCTGCACCTTGCCTCTAGGGCTGTTCAAAAACTATAAAGCACAAGTGTAGTGTTGTTGGCTAAAACCTTTGAAAGGCAGCAGCAAGTTTCTATACTAAGAAACTATCTGGTAAGTTAGTGCCAGCACATTTTGAGCTGTATCACCAGCTTTATAAGGGTCACAGATTTGCTTTTACAGCACTTTATTTGAAAGCTAGAAATTTTGGCAAGCAAGTGGGTCCTCTGAAACGAAGAGCTGAGAATTATGGCTCCTTAAAATCCAACTATTCTTCTGAGACTCTGCATGTCACATAGAATTAAACTACTGGTGTTCATTTATTCATGTTCATTTGTACACTGGTTTTTGCCAATCGCTGATATAGTCAAAATCATCTGTCAAGGCCTATTCATGCCAAGAAACCCTGCAAGCAATAGAAATAATGAAGAGTGGCACATTTTCCAAGAAATACCACAAAATATCTTTGAGAAGAAATGTCTTTGAGAAGAAATGATGGCAGAGTGGGGAGGGAGAAAATTCATAGTTTCAAAAGGAAAAAAAAACAGATGGCATGAAAAAAGTCTAACACTGTCTCTGCTGCCAAAAAACCCACATCATAAATTACTTGAATGCTCAGGAACTGCTACTGTCTTTTGAAATGCATTATCTGCCAAAAATTAGACTTCTCAAAAGGATTAAAAGTTTTAGTTAAAATAGATGTTTACCTCCTTTTAAGCAAGTAAGTATAGATTTCTGTTTGTACAAGGTGTAATATTAAACCCTATCTACAAACTCTGATATTAAATTTAGGATTATTCTTATTTGAATGAAATTGTAGAAGGAGTTTCTATTACACATAGACTGATACCTTCAGTCAGTGATCTGTTATTTTGTAAAGAGCCATCTGTATTCTTCCTTCAAAAGAAAGTGTCCTAAATATCACCTACTGTTTTTCTTAAAACAATAATGGAGATAAGTCAATATATTGATTTCTGAGTTGCTATATATTGACATGTATTCAGATATATTTCAGCTGGAAATCATTCTTGGAAGGAAGATTCTTGAAACCTCTTCTCTGTTGAAAAGAGAAATACTCCCAAGAAGCTTTGAGCAAATTACTCCCTCAAAAGAACAAAGTATATACAATTATAAAATCTTCCAATTGTAGTGAACTCCCACAACTTTGGAAAAAACAATAAAAACCAAAAAAGGGGTTTGGCTAGAAAAAGACAGAAGTCAAACTTCATAGTTTCTTTTTGCTAGAATAAAAGTGAACTATAATGAATTATGACTGTTTGTCTGTGGAATACACCAAAAGGTGTATTCAATAGTTGTTTGGACTAGCCTACAGGTCAAACAAGGAAATTAAATGTAGACCATATTTAAATGCACACATTAGTTTGGCCAAGACTTTCTGTGGCTTGTTAGGAACAAGATTGGTGCATCACTGTGTGCAGTGATGAAGAACAAAATTGGCAGATCTCACCAGTGTAACTATCTCACCTGGATAGAAAGGCATGCTTGATAATCTAAGGATTAATCAAGGTGAAAAGCCAAATTAGACACTCAAATAAGCCTTACAATGATATTTTCCTGCCCTAGATGCCTTTTTTCTCCCTGCAGCTAGTAACAGATATAGAGGGAGAACTTTTGAATAGGTGGCATGCATATATGATTGAGCAATAAGAAATGAATAAGTAAAGAATATAGAGTTCCAGAATAGCAATGTTATGTAGCTGAAAGGCACTTGGCCTCAAAGATTTGCAAATAATCAATATGTGGAACCTATTTCCCCTTCCAATGTAATTTAGTATGGAAAGAGAAGTGAACAGATATCAGGATAAGTATGATGAGATTGATCATCCTCTTCTGAAGTGAGAAAAGTGTTCTCTATGAAGACAGAGTTCTATCAGTTTGCTTGCATCTGATAATATTTCTAATAAGACTTATTGGCAAGGATTGTTGCACAGCACTCCTTTCACATTTTTTGTACATAAAAATAGAAAGAAAATGACTTGCGAACCATAATCATTGATCAGTAAGCCTCTCAATCATCTATAGTGCACTTGTGATTTCTTTTTGGCTTAGTTCACCATAGAAAAATTTCCAGCATTGCTCACGTATCCACAACTTTTGCATCCAAACCAACTTGCCTGCAAAATAGATTACTCAAACATTTCTCTTTCTTTTTTCCCCATAGGTAGTAAATTGTGTATGTGTATGTGATATATATTCACACACACACACACACACACACACAAACACAAACACACACACACACACACTAACAACATGTGAATAAAAGACTTGGGGAAATTTGGAGGAATGGCAGCATGGGACTGTTTCTCCTCCAAAATGCCAAATGGAGATTGCAAGGAAAGGACAGGGTAGAACATTCTGGATGTATGTTTCAATTTTGTGCATCCAAGATAAAAAAAAGCTTGTTTTTTTTTTTCAAAAGGATTGCAGAACGAATATTCAATCATACCTTAGTTTGTAAGCAACAGTGACTGACTGCTGTCTTCCTAGGCCTTTTACAAAGTATCAGTATTTTTTACAGATAGCAAATGTATTTGGTATAAAGACTTATTGACAGTGAAATGATAAGCCATTCAAAGCATGACACTGCATGACAGGGTTATGGAAATCACACACGAATATTAAAAACTCATTACCCAAATCACAGTGGAGTGTGGTTTCTCATTTCCTAAAATTGTTTATTTCGCTTAGGTATTTTTGTGAAAGAGTGTTTGCTTTTCATTTCCCACCACTGCTTTCTGTTAGAACTTTGCATTACCAGTCTATCTGAATGTGAAATGTAGGATGGAAAAAGATTTAAATTATTCAAACTTCCAAATCAGTTGCCAGCTATAATTCAGTCCAACTTCTTGATCAGCAATTGGAAAGGAGGCAGAGAATGGGGAAAGTCATCCTCTTTCTGAATATTTTACATACTATCTGCATAGTTATTGGTAGAATAAAATGATATAAAGGCAGAGTACCCTTCATCAAAATAACGATAACATATGGAGCCATCATTTTTTATTAAGATAACAGATTCCCCCAAAAAATGCTAGCTAGGATTGTATACAGCCAGAAGAATGCCCCATTTATCTTGGTGATACAGACTTTTATTTAAGAACATCCGGACCAAAAATATTTGTAGTTATATTAAGTCATAAATATTCAGTGTGATTCCTACAATGCAATTACAAGCAGTTTACAAAGGACTGCCAATTCATCTAAAAAGTTGCTCTTATGCTTTTAAAAGGACTACAACTTGCCAAAGTAAGCAGGTGAACACTGTTTCTCAATATAATTTTTATTTAAAAAAATTAAAAGGAAGATTGATACTGAAACAGACTAACATAAAAGAAGGAAAAGTACAAAAGAAAAGAAGAAATATGTTCGTTACTAAGTTTTTTTTAAAAAGTAAAGATACTTTAGACTTTTTCAGAGCATAATCTTATGAATTTAGTTTATAAAAGAAAAACTATTTTTTAAGATGGACATTAAATAAAAGGTTGCTACAGAAAGAAGCAATAGTGGAAAATTGTAAACATGAATTATTATTAATTTTTAAATAATTCAAGGGAAAGGCACTGATTTAAGAACTGTGTGATGGAAGCAAAGCTTTTATTAGAAATTATTTTATACAACATAATAGAGAATTTAAAAAGAAGAATCAAGATAAAACACAAACTATTTTAGATGAAATCAAAAGAAAAGAAGAATTTTTTAAAATAGCAGGAAAGAAAAGTATTTCTCAGCAAATTAAGTTTTTACGGTGACAATTTTCTGTTATTAGAAAAAATGAAATAAAAATGAATTATGTATAGCAAAAAAGTTGCTTAGCAAAGCAGCTAGCATATAAATTTCAAAAAGAAAAAGAAAGAAAAAGCAAAAGAAAAATGATATTGAAATTCAAAGAGGGAGATACTGTATTATTAAACAATATGGCTATCAAAAAATTTTTTTCAATGTATATAAAAGAAGTGATATCCCTCTAGAAAAAATAACAGTCAAATATTTAAAAAAGCAAAATTTATCAAGGATTATGTAGGAAATGTGACGACCCCAGGGTGTGGCACAAAGGCTACACAGTCAGATAATCAATAAGAATCCCTTTATTATCTCCAACTTTGCTCCCAATGTCCAGGTTATCTTCTGACTGGAGAAAAACTCTAGCAGGAACATCCTTTGACTGCAGAAAATTAAGTCCAAAACATGGTCAACACAAACTGTAACTTAAAGTCCAAACAAGCCAAACTGAAGCAATTAGTTTGGCAGGGCAGGAGCAAGAATTTCAGACTTGAAGACATGACAAAACTCACATGGTTGGGAAGATGCCAGGAATGCAGATAAGCTATAACAACACAAAATAAAGTCACATTTGCTCCCAACAGCCTGCTGCATGCAGCCTGCCTTTCTTATCAACAGTCTTCCTAGCTGTGCTTAATGAAGGGAATCAGGGCCCTTTCCTTCCCTGTAAGCCACACAACCCATGTGCTCTCTTCTCCGTTCCTCCCTGCATGCCCTGGTTCTTCCTTTGAACTCCCTCTCCCTTGTTTTATCTCTTCCCTGCTCTGCCCAGCTGGACTTTGCCCTTCCCCAGCCTCCTCCAAAGCTAATGGAGCCACATTCCCATTCCCTGTCAGCTGTCTGGCTTCCTCCTCAGATTCAGACTCTGACAGGGGTATGACAGGAACAGAGACAGTTTATAAACAGATTATTATAACAATAAATTTCTGAAGCTATAAAAAGGTTGAATTAGGAAAGGTGCTTGAACCAGATAGATTAGGGGTGTCAAACTTGATTTCATTGAGGGCCACATCAGGGTTGTGTTTGAACTCAGAGGGCCAGGGTGGGCATGCTCAGGGTGGGCATGGCCAGCTGAACATCACTCATGTTAGGGCTCCTGTAGTGGCCTTAGCACTCTGCCAGCAAAAACAGGCTCCCAAGCTCTGTTTTCAGTTGCAATGGCCTCCTGCAACCCTCTGCTAGCGAAAATAAAGCTCAGGATGGCCATTCACAGCCATCCCAAGCTCCATTTTCACTGGCAGAGACACCATGGGCCAGTCCTTTATTGTTTCCAGGGCAGTCCCATGGGCCAAATCTAAGCACCTTGTGGTCCGGATCCAGCCCCAGGCCTTGAGTTTGATACCTAAGATAGATTATCAGGTTATTATAACTGTTTTGAGGGTGAACTTTATGGTACACAAGGTAAAAGTTAATGTGAATTTTAAAGATCATTGTTAGTCATGCCATATTGATAATATAGGATACAAACCCAGATTGTGCCTGAAAACACTTTCTGGCTCTTAGTACAATAAATGTTTTATAGATGAGAAATAATAGGCAAACGCAAATAGTTCACTTATCATGAATTACTAAAATTTTGTCAGGAGGGATTAAAATAAGATCAAGAGAAGAACTAGTGGCAGAGGATATAATTATTAATGAGTTTCTTGTTTACAGTTAGAAAGATTTAAAATACATACACAACATGTCATGGTTTTTAACAATGTAAGGTGGAATTTAAAATAGAACTGTGTACAAATGATTGACATGTAATTGCTAGAGTAAATCAATTTTTATTGAAATTTGAAACAGAAGAGCAAGTGAAAGAAAGTGTGATAAAGTGAGCTGAACAATCAGATGGAACAATCAGAAATAGGTGGCAGAAAGGATTTAAAATTACATTATATTATATAATTATATTTATAATCTAAAATATATTTTTATAAAATTATGTACTATGGTATGTGTCATTGAAGAAATTATCTAGAATGTATAAAAGCCCTTCAAATTGATGTTTTGAACAACAAGAAGTGACATTTTATGCTTGGTGTCTATATAAAAAAGATAATAAAATTATATATTTCAAATATATACGCTGATTCAGAGGATTGAACGAAAATATACAAACTAGAATTTTTATTTTGGAATTGATGGTCAAACGGTTGGAAAAATGTTGTGGAACTTTGTTTTTGTATATGATAACTGTAGCAACATAATTTTTACAGAAAGATGGAAAGATTTTTGCATTAGCTGCAATAGAGGAATGGATAGTGAAGATGGTAGAACCTGTTGCAATGCTAAATTGATCAGGGAGAAGACAATACACATTTACACAGGTGAAGACTGCTTTTCATCTCTAGGCAACTTACACTTTTCACTTACCTATAGTGGCATTATGAAAAGTTTTGCTATAGAGAGCTACTGAAAAACTTAGAACACTACTTTAATAAGAACTAGCCCATAAGCTATGGAATCAGAACAATATATCCCAAATCCTTAGATGTATTCTCACCCACTCACACTTTGCCTCTGGTTGGTTGGAATTTGGTACATGGGAGATAATCTGCATTTATTACATTTAGTTATAATTTTAATTCCATATAAGATGAATTTAAAGATAAATTCAATAAAAATCCCTATGCTATTCCCTATTTGCAATTTAAAAGACATGAGCAGCTCTCAGCTCTTGTGTGCACCACTTGCAGTTCAAGGCAGACCATAGCTCTTGATTGTATGCACCAATAGCAGCTCAGTGTTCTTCTACTTCTGGTCCTTTCCACTATTACAGCATATTTCCATTTACCATTTTTACCTATTTACCAGTCCAGCATATGGAAGTACTGAAATTGAGCTTCTTTGATAAAATTATGTATGAATTTCAAGATAGTTGGAGGCTCCACTTTCACTACCTAGTGTTCCCTATACCACCACTTGGAAAAACAAGAAGTTTTAGAATATGTAGTGTCAGACCAATATAGCACTTAAAAGACTTCTTAAGAAAATAAAAAGAAATTGCAAGGTTGCCTGTTTGAACAAAAAAACAATGCTTGCTGTAAAACAGATTCCTATACTTTATATATCCTGTTTTGCATGTGCTCAGTGTTATTTCAAAGCAAAACAAGAATATAAAATGAAAACAAGTGATCTGGTGGTGGTTTTTCCATTTTAAATAAATGTTTTGAATAATCCAGATTACAAAAGAAAAGCAAAAATGCAAAACTAAAAATGAATTGACTAATATAATTTCACATATGTTTTGGTCTCATATTGATTATTAGACAATAGCCTTGTGGATATCTCTTACCTAATATGGTAGTCCAAACAGTCCACCTCAAATTAATATCTCTGTGTTGTTGCTGTTTTTCTGCAAGAAAAGAGTAGGATTTTAACATTAAGAATTGTGATGGCCCAGTGGTTAGAGTGCAGTACTGCAGGCTATTCTGCTAACTGCCAGAAGTTTGGCAGTTTGAATCTCACTGGCTCAAGGTTGACTTAGCCTTCCATCCTTCCGAGGTCAGTAAAATGAGGACTCAGATTGTTGGGGTCAATATGTTGATTCTATAAACCATTTTGAGAGAGCTGTGAAGCATTGTGTAGCAGTATATAAGTATAAGTGCTATTGCTATTGCTACCACCATCTTATTTCTGCCTATTCACAAATAAGTCCCACTGAATTCATTGTCATTATTCCCATAGATGTTTATGTTAGGCTGAATCATGAAAAATAATTTTTCTTATTTTAAAAATCAGATAACATTGTTAGCCAATGACTTACATGTGCAAGACATGCATTCTACTTTTGTACTTTGGGACATCTCTCTCTCTGCCTACATACATTCATCACGTGTAAGTACAGCAGAATTGACTGTGACAGTAGTCTTAGGAGAAACAGAACATGAACATCTGTTGTGCAACATAATCTGTCACTCATTCCATAATTAGCAACCTCAGAAAGGTAAGGGTTTCTTGTTGAAGTATGTGGAAGAATGTGTTCTTATTTACCTTATGTAAAATTTACACACATAGCATAGTCACTCTGTCTAATTAAGAAAGATTTACTAAGTTTGCAGTTGTTAGGTAATATTAAGGAGAGAACTCTGAATGCCTGAGATAGTTCAAGCACATTTTGCTTCAACAATTATTGAAAATGTAAAAATATGTAGGATAATATGTTCTTTTTTTCCACTGCCATATCATCTGATAAATTCCTTTGGCCCTATAGGCAGAATTATTTCATCACAGTGTTTTGTTTCCCATATGTTGAAGAGGAAACAGTGTTAAAAGAGGAAGCACCGGGATAGTTGTGTGCCCGCTATTCGAAGAACATAATCTTTTCTGTATGAAGGCAATCTAAATTTGAAAGGAAGATGCCCCACACATGTCGAACTATATGAAGAGACAGCCTTAAACATCAAGAAGCTAGAAAAGGTATGCAGACTAGAGTTCTTAATCCCATATTGGCATCCATGTATATGTTTTGATATCTATATGTTATATAAATCTCTGCCCTCTTCATCTTTATGGCAGGAAAACAGGGCGCATTGGCTAAGAAAAAGAGAGTTAGATAGGATACTGTTTCAGTATATGAAAACAAATGGAGAAAAATAAATCCTGCAAGGGAAAGACTAAGTGGGAGATGGAATGAAAAGAGAGGTGCATGTATTGCCAAGAACTATGACAGTGAAGATTTGAAAATTGGATCAAAATAAGTAAGCTAATCTTTGACTAAAGGCTTCTAGCTTCAGCTGGATTTTGGTGCAAAAGAAGAGGAATTTAATTATATGTCAGGAGAAACAATGAGCACAATGTTTTTTTTCTGCTCCAGCTTCTTCCTTTTTGTTTTTCATAGATCAAAGACTTCTCAGCAATTGAAATGGATTGTGCAACTTCCATCCAAGATTTATTTTCAGTACCTTTTCTTTCCAGCCTCTTCCTCCTGTATCAGTTCTTGGCTCCTGATTCACTTCTTCCCAGCTCCATAGATTTCATTATTGGCAGAATTGATAGAGTTTAATAAGTGGTATCTTTCTTGATGAACTCTATATCATCTTGGGTCAGCCAGGTTATTTCAAATTCATTTCTAGCAGGAAAAAAATGTCTTCACCTGAAAGCTTTCTAGAAATGTAATCAAATGGCCAAAGTCCCAAAAGTTTCATATGAAGCTATAGATTTAAAATCCCAAACTCCCTTTTCAGTAGGTTAACTAAAGTTTCTAAATCCCAATGTTTAGGCCTAATGCTCACAAAATTTTTCCTTACTGCTTTTAGTTTGAATACAGATTTCTGTATTTTCAAGGAATTTCTCATTTTTATGCAAAAGACTCAGGGTTGACGGTTGCATAGCAAACTTCTGTGAGGACAAGGAATTGCTTGCAGCGAGCAGCAGAGAACTGGGACTTCATGCAGTGGATCAAACTAGTGGCCTAGGAACTGAGTCACTGGTTGCATTTGCGTAGCATCAGAAGCTGCTAGGAAAACAAAGAATTGCTCACCACAAGTTGCAGAGAAATGGGACTTCATGCAGCAGATCAAGCTAGCTAGAATCTTACCACTAAAATTTTAAAACAGAAAGTCTACAGAAGAATATCTATTTGCATCTGCATAGAACCTGAAGAGTAACAAAGTCATGGAGAAAAAGGCGAGCAGCATGGTGACACACCTGCAACATGTGTGCTATGCTTGTATTTTTGCCCTTGGAGAACTCCAATTAAACCTGCACCAAGTGCTGATCAGATTGCTAGAAGAGATAGTGGAAAATCAAGTATTCCTTCAGCGCTAGGCCTGATTGCCTATGTTCTGACCAAGGCTTCCTGAGACCGTAATTAAGCACACACTCCAAACAATTCTCTTTTTATTTCAATGCTGGGAATTATGTTCATTCCCAGCCCGTAATGAGTCCCAAATAGTTTCTCGAGATAAGCACCCACCTTTATCTCCTTTGAATTGCTGCCAACAACTAAAGTGCCAAATTAACTGTAAAAAGCCAAACGGACTACAAAGTCCACACAGAGTTTCAAGGTTTAATCCGAACAGAATGAACATTGCTTCCTGCAAAGGTACCTGTCCCTTTGGTCCTACTTTATTTCTTATGGGAGGAGCAATCACCGCTAAGCTTTACTCCCGAGTCACTCCTTTTGTCTTAACTGTTCTTGCCTTCTGGCTGCTCTGCGCACGCGCGCACTGGGAACAAGCTCCCTTTCTGCCTTGCTGCTGTCAGATTCTGGAGGTTCCGGAGTTAGCATATAACTCCCAGATGGCCCTGGCCCCATCTCTGTATCGGATGTAGGATCCTCATCTGAGTCCTCCCCAGACTCCCGGACTAATCCATGTTCCTCCCCACTGTCCGATTCTGCTGCCATCTCCACAGGCTGCCGGCAGACCACAACAGCCTAAGTCCTGATGTTGTCAATAGATGCTCAGGAACTCTAACATATGCACAGTCCTTGTTTACCTGGGGAAGGTATCTAGTAGAGGATTCTTTTTCTGTTTTCCCACCATACTAAAATGTATTAATGGATACACTTAGTCTGGTTCTTCCTCTAAGACCTGACATGGGTGATTATTCTGGTAGAATATACACTAACACCACCAACATAACTCAATTTCATTAGAGTATCACAAGCTCTCTCTCAGGTTTATATATAGT